>VWYI01039496.1:444956-510103 GCA_013399455.1 Anthoscopus minutus | reverse complement strand
TAACTGCTCTCCAAGTTCCTTGAGTAATGCAATGTAGTCATCAACATCCACTCCTTTCTCTGAAACCATTTCACTAGAAAGATCACACTTGCTGTCAATCCTGGAAAGCTGATCTGAATGAACACTGAAAAAAAAAATACAAAAAATCCCACGAGGGCCTTTTTAACAGAACATTCTGATTTGCTTTTTCTGTGTTTCCATCCATTTTAATTTGTTCTTTCTAAATTTAAAATATTTTCATCAAATTAAGCATGTAGTAGATGAAAGTTTCATGGGATCTCATGAAAACATACACTAAGACACTGGATTCTGTGTGTCTTTTCTAGAAACATAAAATAATAGATTCTGTACTTGAAATTTTTATTTCATGTGAATTGAGTAAGAATATGCAGTTCTGGAGACCACAATATTCACTGTTTTGGAATAAATTGTCTATTCTCATGAAGAGCAGTTTGTGGACATCTCAAGTTCTTAGCAATATTCACTTACCATGACTGTCAAAAGCTTCTGCATGAAGAAATACACTAGCCAAACACAAAGTTAATCTGGTCTAATTGAAAAAATCCCAAATGTGAGGAAAAAAAGTGACATCTTATCAACAGTTTATCATGTATTACCAATGCCCTCATTTTGGCCCTGGTCTTGTAAAGGCAGAAACACACATCAGAGCTCATGCAAGCAGTTGGCTTCTCTGAAGCTGGTGTGGTGAATAAAGCACTGCCACTGGCAAGGAGGCAGAGTGGCTAATGCTCTAGTAACAGAAAAGTCACATCACTTAGTCCTAATTGCAGCCAAAACATACCAAAATTTCATAATTTGTGTTTGTGTTGTAACAGCACTGTTACATGCTCTGTCTTCCTTCTACATAACAAAATATGTCCTTTTGACTTCCAAAATTGTGGATACTTTAACAGATGTTAAAATTGATTTTGTTTCTCTACTGAATTTCCAGGGATCAGGTTTTGCATATTGTGCCAGAAACATTTCAGCAAGTCCAGCATCTTCAGCTTCTTTGCAGTACTTTAATGGTAAGTAAAAATAACCACATGTGCCCAAAGAGCACAGTGGGGCCTCGGGCTGTAAAACAGATACACATGTAGCTTATGATAGGAATGAAGGTTAAAGTAAACTAGAAAAAGCTTTATGCAACTTTTTTTTGTCTTAGTGCAGTGTGGAATTGCCCTTGTACTACCTGAAGGAATTTATGTGAAGACTTTAGTTTCTTTGCACGAACTGTGAAAGTGCTGCTCCTTATCAGTGGTGCCTGAGTCAACAAAACCACTAAGCCTGTGCTATGTGCTCTATGAACAGATGGCTGGAGAGTTATCAGGACAATTTGAAGGAAAATTTCTTTCATTTGTTGATATGCAACTACTCTAATATATTTCTCATTCTGAAAACAGAGCTTCATTTGTGCATTTCTTCCTTCTCTGCATAGCTGGATTTGTGGAAACCCCTGCTGCCTGAAGACATCAGGGCTGGGGAAGACCTGCACATAAGGGTCCCAGCCCCTCTGGTGCAGGAGGTGAAAGACAGCTTAGATCAGCATCTGATCTCTTACAGGTACAATCTCTAATACTTTGATGGGGAAGGTTGGCTCTAATAATCTTCCTTGTTATCAGAAAAGGACCAAGCCCTATCTGATAAACAGTCAGCTAGTTCTGGCAATGGGACCTGACCTTTGTTCCAAATGCCTCCAATTTACCTTGACCAGCCAAACACAGAGATGCTGTATGAACAATTACAAGCCCATTCCTCTCTGCCCTATGTATTTACCTTCCACCTATTCTGAACTGTGAATTTGGAGCTGGAACCTAAGACAGCCCAATCTGTCTTGTTTCCTGCTGTGGCCTTCTCAGTGGTCACTGAGAGGATGGCACTTGGATATATGACTTAGTTTTCTAGTCTAAACTCAAGAGGCCAACCTTGGTGTAACCACTGTTTATAGGAGCATGCTTGGCTCTTGGAAAGCATGAATATCTGAATGGAGGGTACTTCCACTTCTGGAGAGCCCAAAGGTTTAATTGCTGTCACTGCAGGGAAGCAGTCTCTATGACTCTAGCTCTCCTTTTCCTTTCCCTGTCTCTTGTTACTCCTCTGGTTTGGAGGAGACCTTTCAAAGGGAATATTCAGACACTTTCTTCAAAACCTTCATTTTTATACTCCTATCTCCTTCACCAGGCTGGTGAGATTTTCCTGGCACCATACAGCCAGAGAGAGACATCCTAGCTTGGGACATAGATCGTGGTAGCAGGTGGGCACTGTGCAGACAAATGGGAGCCACAACCTGCAAATATCCCACAATGTTTTATCATACCTACGCAGCCACATCTTCCCTAATTTACAACAAAAAGATCTAATCCAGATACAAAGAGTGTTTATAAAAGCAAATGGGATGAAATAAAACCTATTCCACACACAGTTCTGTTCCCATTTGGAACTGATTTTTCCAGGTAACCAGTAGCAAATTTAATTCAGATGTATTTAATATAAATAACCCTGTAGTCATTCAGGACTGATGACAAATGGCCTATGGACATACACTGACATTTTCCAATCAAAGATGAGTTTAAGGAGGATTGGTGTCACTTCAAAGCTGTTTTGAATTAAAGCTGATCTCGACATCCTGCATCTTGCCTGACAAGTTCCTTTAGCAAGTGTGATGCCCTGACAACCAGAGATGAAGAGATTCGAGGTTGGAGCCAGTACAAATTATCTAGCATGAGGTTTCCATACTCAGTACTTAAACAACATTCCAGAAGATGTTTTACCTCTTTTTATGTTAAGACTCTTCATTTTCTAATGGTTTCAACTGATTTTAGTGGAAATATAAATAGTAAACTGAAATTAGCAGCTCAGCTTTGTATTCCTTCCGCCAGAACTGTATCTGCCTTACATGGGGTTCTAAAGAAAGAGAGAAGTAATTATCAGTCAAGATGAAAATTTTGGGTTTGTACTGCAAAGAGGCTGAGATGAGTACAACAATAATAGAGTCAAAGTTCCCATAATGGATTCAAAGCAGGAACCACTCTTTAGAAGGCAGCTGACATGCAGGGAAGGTAACATAACATGTTGTTAAGCATATAATGGTAGAGACATAAATGATAAATTATAGGAAGGACATCCATATTCCAATTGTGTCAGACTCTGTGGTTTCAATTCTCCAGAGCATTGATAAGGTATTTTTCCCTATGGTTTCACTTCATGGAAATGTTCACTGTCTGAATTTTAGTTTGAACTTTAAATGTGAATAAATATCAAAGCTCAGAAAGACAGCTGTAACTACTGTTAAAAGTTTATATGCAGTTTCCAGAAATGCTGATAAGTGCCACTGTCAGCAGAAAAGCCTGTTAGCATTTCCAGCATTTGAGATCAACGGTGTTGGAGCTACCTTTGCAATTGTCTTATCACAAGTGTTTACAATGAGCACAGATTTGCAGCAGTTACAAGGGGCTGATTGCAGTAAGAAAGAACAGCCTCTGATCCAAAGTGCATGGAGGCCAAGGAAAAGATTTTATTGACTCCTTGGATCATGGAGTCATTTTTGTAGCTAAAAAGCCAAAAGAGCTATTTGAAGGAACTAAAGGGTTTGTTCTGATTTTTGCAAACTGCAATGAATAGTTCTATGAAATCTTTGCAAATTCAAAATATCTCAATAAAATACAATTAAATCCTAACCTTGTTTTCCTCTTTTGCTTCCTTTTCCCAAATATGGTATTTTCAGAATTTTGCTCAAAAATAGAAGTGGTGAATAAAAGAAAATCTTAGACTTTTTTTTCTTGGTAGAAGACTGACAACTTAAAAAATCTGGTAAAAATTATTATTGTTAGACCCCTGTGAAAATCTCAGTACTTTGAACTTTGTTTTACATGACAGTAACCATAATGATTATGGTGATGATTTTGCCAGGCAAATCACAACAGATGAGATTAAATCCTTTAGTTAGCTGATGTAAGCAATGTACCCACCATGGCAGTTCTGCAGTAACTGTTTGGGATTGTTTTCTCTTCTATCTCCCTTTTTCCCCATCCTTTAGAGTCCTAATACCTGATGTGCAGAAACTTCTGGGTGAGAGCATGCCAAGGGAGAGGAGCAGCCACAGACAGGTCTCAGGAGGTTATGTCTACACTGAGTACCATCCAATGGAAGAGGTAAAGAAGAACCTAAGTCTGCTTGTATACTTGTTTTCTGTTCTGTAAATGTCACAGCAGGCAACTCTGTGTTTGCAGAAAGCTTAGCTAAAGTCAGTGGACCTCTTTCTGACTTTCTTCTTTAAAGAATCGGTCCTTACTCTTTGACTAAAATCCTAGCCTGGTTGAATTGAATATGGATTTGCCATTGATTTTGATTAAATCCTCAATTTTTCACTGAACAAAATATAAATGCTTTGCGTGAAGTAGCTACACTGTTTTGAAGATAATATTCTGTGGTTCATGTGGTTGGTTTGCTACCTTTCTACCCTGTCATTCTTCAACTCTAGTATTTATCAATTTAATGCCCAGTTTGTTTGGTGCTGAGCCAAATGTGAAGTGCAATGACTACTGTGGTGTCTGGAATTTCATGAAGAGGAAGAAAAGGTGAACAGTGGGAGATCTGTAGAAAGAAGTAATTTAAGAGAAGATTTTGACTCTTTAGGAGAAAACAATGTCATAGGGGTGGGCAGTGATGGTTTCTTAGTGCCATGTTTCATGCACCAGTTGACAAACCAGGAGAAAAGCAGAGGTGGTAATTCTTTCTCCTAGATGCATAATAAAAGTGAGAGAACAGAGTCAAACCCCTTGTATGTTTTGCTTGAGCAACCCATTGAAGATGACTGCTGCAGACTCAGATGTGGAAAATCAGGGCCAATAGGGAAGGGACTGAAATACTATTTTGAAGAGTTGATAGTGTGGCTTCTTGTCTGGTGCACTCAACAAGAAGATGCCCAATAGGATGGGCACATTAATTGAGATCCAGGATGGAGTATCCATGTTGTATTGCAGCAATGTTCTCCTTTAACACCCAGTGAGATGTGGCCATGCCTTTGCACAGAGACATGTGAAACACCTTTCATGCCTGCGATATGACAGACTGAAATAAACTCAGAGGAAAATGTTGCTTGTCTAAATAAAAGAAAATGCTCTAACCTGGAAATGTAAGTGGGAAAGAGAAGGAAATTCCCACTTTGGACGGAGAATTCTTTGCAACTGTTTCAGATTTATCAGTGGATGACTCAAATTCAGAAGAACAACAGTGAGCTGGTGACTCAGCACATCCTGGGGAAGACATTTGAGAATCGAACAATGTATTACCTACAGGTAAGCGATAAAATTTCCCTTAATAATAAAATATATTTTAACAAAAAAAGAAAAGTACTCAGGAGAAGACAGGATTCAGATGTTTCCCAAGATAGTGTTCATCCCAATTCACTGAACAGGAGATGGTTTTACTCCTCTGCATTATGGTTAAGATTTACCAATTTCCACAGACACTATCATTATGAGCTTGCTATTGCTATTGTGTACTGAAAACAAAAAATTTAACTGAAGCCTTGTTTAGAAATACAAATCAAGCTGAAACTAGCTTGGCAACAGCTGTGTGTGAGGATAAAGACTTTTGGTTTGTTATTTTTATTACTTTTTACAGCAGATAGCCTTTCTGCTAGCAATATTCCATGACTTTTTTTTATTGGACACACTGGGAAAAACCATAGTCTTGATATTTGGATTAGTTATTGCCTGATCTCTTCCTATCACTAAGTAATATTAGATTCCCTGCCTTTTTTTTATTCACCTTCTAAAAAACTAAAAATCTTAAACTAAGAGCAAGCACTCCTGTGAATGATGACTACAAATGCAAAAGGAAAAAAAAACTCTGTTCTATTAACTGTTCGAGTGACCCTCCTGCTCAACAGACACTTTAAAACTCATGCCTTGTGATATTATAGAGATGGGGTTACTAGGAAAAAGAGCTTGTCATAAAGACATATGTAATAATAATAATAATTTCAGATGGCTCAACAGCACATCAAGGCACATATTTTACTTTTTTGAATAACATTAAACTATTTTATTGTAATGTAAGAGTTTTTAAATTATCATATTTACATTCCCTCAGATCAGCCAACCATCAAATAAACCCAAAAAGATAATTTGGATGGACTGTGGGATTCATGCCAGAGAATGGATCTCTCCAGCCTTCTGTCAGTGGTTTGTGAAAGAAGTGAGTCCATACTCTTCATTTTAAATGTTAAGAAAGCCATATCATTTTAGACACTTCTGTTCTCTTTTCTATTGTGGTACCAAGAATTATGCTTTTCTGTTAAAATATGATTTGCAAACTTAGTGTATAGTACAGATGTCTGTGGAGACCAAAGTCCAAATCACAGTTTGAGGTATGGGACAATATTAGTTAGTGCGCCAGCTCCTCCGCCTGAATGTTTCCAAAGCCTTCCAAAACTTGGTATCAACCTCTCCTTTTCCCACAGCGCTGCTGGATCAAGCCTCTCTGTATCCAAAAGTCACAGTTCTCCTAAAATAAAGAAACCCTAATCTATGATATAGGAATGTTCCATATGTATAGAAAGTACCTGGCTCACTGGAGACCAAGTAGGTGTTGGGTATCCTGGTGATATCCAGGAGTGAGTGATCACTTGATGATAGTTAAAAACTCATTCTTTCCAGTGATTACCATTAAATTCTCTGCTCAGTGATCTGTATTTTTTCTTTTCAGATTCTTCAAAATTACAAAACTGACCCAAAGATAAGCAGATTTCTGCAGAATTTGGACCTCTATGTCTTGCCAGTCCTCAATATTGATGGCTATATCTATTCCTGGGAAGAAGTAAGTAGTGAAAATCCAGGAACTAGACTGAAAGTTAGATGTGTCCAGCATGTTTTGTTACTTTTAGATAGGGTCACAGGAATTACATTTAAACAGAAAACAGCTATACTCACATAAATCCTCTCATGACAGAGAGATTTTGTTTCTTCTGGCAAATCAGTGATCATTTGAGATTGAAGAGCTAAATATTCCTAACAAATGTCATAAGACTTGGGAACAAAACCACAATTATTTTTGAATTTCTGGGGATGAGATTACTTCTTTGATAACAGCTCAAGGCCCAGCTGATGGACTTAGGTATGTCTGGAATAGTCATTCATTCTTCATAAAAGATGTCGAGTAGCACCTTTGGAGTATTGGCCACCTTTAGGATCTTAGCACCTTTGCATGGGATAGGAGGAGAATTGGTCAAATATCAGGCTATTTGGTTATGAAATCGTGTGCCCTCCCAAATAATCTTCCTTTTCTGATATGGACAGTAATGCAAAATGTTGCTCTTCAGCCACTCTCACCATGCTTCCAGGCCCCTGTGCCCAGCTGAAGCATCTTTTAATGCAGGACCTTTAGATGGTCCATGGCTACCACAATGTGGATTGGGCTGTCTCCCAGCTTGCTCCCTGGCAGGTGTGGGGCTTAGCAAACACTGCACTCGGATGCACAGGCTTCAGCTGGGAAGCTCATACAGGCAGCGCAGTGAGATCTGCAGAGAACCAAGTACAGCCATGAACCAAGTATAGCAGGGAACCAAGGAGCAAGATTAGCTGACAAAAAGGAATTAATCTTGCAGAATCTGAAACATACTATCATCTCTTATCCCTCACGATGCCTGGTCTTGCTCAGGACTGCCACGTTGCACAGAAGCAGTTGAGTACTACAGAAAAAGCATACTTAAAAAATAAGCATAAAAATGCCAGGAGGCTTATTTCAGGGTGCACACAGGTTTGTGGCAGAAGACAGCCTGGCTGTAGTAGATTAATTGTTCTGTCACTGACCTTTATCACCCTTGCATGAGGAGTTGTACTCTTACAGTACCAGGGTTAGTCAGAATGTGGAGGTCAGAAATAAAGGAGTATTTACACCATATAATCACTGGGCCATATGGATCATTGAGCTTTTATTATGTAACAGACGTTACTTTTCTTCAGGATCGTTTGTGGAGGAAAAACCGTTCTCCATATGAAAATGGCACCTGCTATGGCACAGATCTGAACCGAAACTTCAATTCATCCTGGGGCAGTAAGTCTGAAGTAGCTCAGATCATGAACATAAATGTAAAGCAAGAGTAATAACTAATTTCTGAAATAAAATGCAGTCCTATAAGAAAGGAATATTCTTCTTCTTGTCATCAAGGCATACATAAAAATAAAATCCTGGTTTGTCAAAATATTAACTCGTTGACTTTCAACCAGCACATTTTTGAGCAAAAAATTGCTCTTATCTAACTATACCTCTAACTCGCTGCAGGAGCAAGCATCAGCTCTAGGCAGGAATGTTAAGAGTTAGTCACTTAAGAGCTAGTATTTACATTTGCCTTGAATTTCAAGGAGCTTCTGAAGCTTCCTTATTATGTGGAGCACTGTGGTGGTGTCAGAGTGTTTTCATTGCAGGCATCCTGTAAAGGCACAATAAATGTTGTAGTCTTGTAGGAAATCTCAGTTGCTACCTACTGAATGTAATGCTAAAGTCCCACCGAGCTGTCTAGTCCCCTGCCCACATAAACACATGCCTTGACACTCCAAGGTAAATTTCTCAGTTCCCTCTGAACTGGTGTTCTATATTTCTCCATTGATTCAGGGTTTGTATTCCTCTCCAGGTGTTGGTGTATCTTTTAACTGCAGCAGTGATGTCTTCTGTGGATCTGGACCAGAATCAGAGCCTGAGACAAGAGCTGTGGCTCAGTTTATCAAAAGCAAGAAGAGTGACATTTTGTGCTATTTAACAATGCACTCCTATGGACAGCTCATCCTCACTCCATACGGTTCCACAACTGAACCTCCGAGTAACAATGAAGAACTGGTAGGGCAAAACATTCATCTTCTATCTTTGTAGAGAGCAAGTACAGACAGTAGTATTTGGTGTAACTTTACCTGAACTCTTGCCTTTCCTTCAGAGGAGCTGGGTTTGTTCAGGGACTTGGATCCCAGTTACTGCTTCTCTGTTCAGCATCAGTAAGCTTTATTTGCCTCAGAAATCCTAATTCTTCATCTTAAATCAGGAAAATGAAACTACTATATATAGGGTTAATGGACAGCCAGGTAAGTGGAGAAGAGCACCAACTTTTGCTGCATACAAGAGTGTATTTACACTTTAGGATGTTAGCACATTATACTCAAATAGTTATCATGATTGTGTCCAGAAAGGGTATTCCAAACATGCTCTCAGAAAAAGTGGGAGCAAATAAGTACCTACTTCTTAGTTTCTTCTGCCCTCAGTTTCTGAGTGGTCTGATTTAAGTTCACTTATGAGTTTATCTATGAAGATTCCAGTAGCTGAAACACTAGTCAAGAGCATGAGGGATTTGGGTTTGGACTTCATATGAGTCATGGGAGAAGCCATTTATTTTGTCTATGGATCAGTTTCTAAGGATGGTGGAATACAGAGTCTATGGCAATAAAACAAGTAAGGTAAATCACTACTGTAGTCAGTACCAGTATGTTATACAGCATAGACTCTAAATTCTCCAAAATACAGGCTCTAGCTTTACAGCTTTACATCTCTACCTAATAGCAGAGTAATCTTTAAAATTTTAACACAATTTGCATTACAAAGAATCAAGAATATGTCCAAATATTTCTAATGGCTTCCTCTAAAGGCTTGAAGTAATATCAAAACTTAAAGCTGATCATATGTAAATGTAAAGCTGAAAGAGACAAAAATTTTGGTCCACTCAAAATAATTGCCAGATACTCCCACTGATGCCAATGCTGTTCCTATTTTGAATTTCCAGATGCAAGTTGCAAAGGAAGCAGCTGCTGCATTGACAGGAAAGTTTGGGACCAGCTATAGAGTAGGATCAACTGCTTTAATTTTATGTAAGTTTTTTTATGTTTCCTTTTGATTGCTCTGTATTTCAAAGAACTGTTGTGTCACATGCATCAGCAAATATTGTTTTGCTGAGTTTCTACTTTGAGTAATATTTAAAGGGCTGGTTTGGTGCAACATGTCAGCAGCAGTCATTTGAATACAAGATAACTCAGTAAGTTATAAAGCTGACTGCAGGAACAAACAAAGCATTGATCAGAAGCTAGCTCCTACATGGATTCCTCACAGATCCATCACAGGGGACAGAAGGAGGTTGGTGATAGATCATCCTGACCCTGCTGAAGTCATCAGCAAAATTCCTATTTGTCTTCACTGGAATCAAGCAAAAATTAAAATCCCAATCAGGTCTGCAGTTACTCCATCAGATATTAGCACATGGCAGTGGCTTGCAATTCTCTGTGAAACATATTGGTTTCAGCCTTGTTCCTAATAGACTGGATGGTCACATCACAAACACATTGTAGCTAATATAAGTTGACAGCCTTTACAAAGAGGATTGAGGGCCCTAGAGAATGCCTAGTAAACCAAATATTTTCCCAGTAAGCAATAACTCATGCAAGTCAGTGAGAACAGCAAGTAATTGGCTCCAGAACCCGTGTGGTTTGCATATTCCAGTGGCTGTCTCTGCCAGTCCCCAAGTGCCAGTGCCTGAGTCACAGACTGCATGAGCAATACAGTGTAAATGTAATGCAACCTGCCTGTGCCTAGGGCTGCATTGTGTCAGGGTTTGTACTTATACTGAATATGTAAGGAAAACAATACACAAGGAAGATGAACAGAAATACAGGAGAAGCCAGATATTTTTCAGATTTGACCAAAATTATGCTTAAAACAAACAAAACTTCTACTCAGTATCCATGTAGGAAATGAAGTACAAGAACAGGTAAGCATCCGATCCATCTTGTACCCCACACTACTCACAGCAAAATGATAAAAACATAGAATCCCTGAAACTCATCTCCTATTATTGTACAATACCATCTTATGAAGAACTGTGTCACTTAGGAAGCTCCATGGAATACTTTTAGTATAGCTAAGAATTACAGTTCCTAGAAACTGTTCTCTGTGTCACAGTGATATACAGTTACAGCTTAGTTCAGAGATTCTGGTATAAACTTGTATTAACTTCAACAAGAAGTATTTTCAAAGAACCATGCTTAATACAAATATCTCCTCTCTGTTTTTAAATTCACAGACAGTAACTCAGGCTCCTCACGGGACTGGGCCCACACGATTGGCATTCCACTCTCCTACACATTTGAACTGCGAGACACAGGTACTCATGGATTTGTTCTCCCTGCTAACCAAATCCAGCCCACGTGTGAGGAGACTATGTTGGCTGTGACAACTATCATGGACTATGTTGATAAGAAGTACTTCCCAAATGGAGATGTGGTGCTGACCTCCAGCAGCTTGGGCCTGAGCCTTTGCCTGACTATTATATTTACATGGACTGTTTCTTAAAAACTGCTTAGAGAACCCAGCAAGAGACTTACATGAAAAATATGATTTCCCCTCAAAAATAAAAAAGTTACATCAGCAAAGGAACTTAATGTCAAGTATTTCAATAAAGGCTCATCCCATAAAATATGAGGACTTGTGGTTTGATAGTTGTGTTTTTAGGAAGAAGGAAAAGATAAAGAGGTGTGGCAATTTCCCAAGCTTCGGTTTCTGGCTCTGCTTATTCTTTAAGCAATCTTAAAACATTCATTCATGACAAGTACCCATGGAGACAGAGCACTATTACTCCCTGGTTCTTTGGAGCATGTTTTCAGGGTCTCACCTGAGCCTGTTCAGCCCTTCTGTCAGCCACAGTCCTGATCTGTCACAATTTTCCTTACTGCCTGGACCCTCTGACTTCTGTGTGTTCCTGGCCTTAGCAGGATGCCTGCGAGACTTAAAAGTCCTGAAATCCCACTACAGAAAATTGGATGGCTTCCTTGTCCTCCACTTTCCTTCCCTAAACTGCCACATTGGGATTTCCCAGAAAATACAGGGCCTCAAAAGCTGGTAAAATGTCATGATCAGGGAATCATCTAAAGAAGCCTGAAACAAGATGAAGAGTTGATTTGGTGTAAGCATGTATGGACAGAGAAGAGGAGTGGCCTTGTCTCTTAGATGCAGTCAGATTACTGAAGATAGAAGGTGCACAAATCCTCAAAAATTTTGAAAGAGAAAGGAAAAAATATATATATAAGGATGGGGTGCTATTTTTACAGAGCAGACCAGTGCATTACTTTTTTGCACTTTCAGCTTCCAGAACTGATTGGTGGTGACAATTATCCTCCTTAATTTAGACTCCTGAGGGATTTAATTAAAGATTGTACATAAAGAAAGTCTATTTTTAAAGAGGTTTCTTTCTTACCAACCACCTTAATCCTTTGGAGCTGACTGTACAGGAGGGGGTTCAGTTGTATGCTCTCCAACATCTGAGAGAGTCTGCAAACTTCAGGGATTTTCCTGGGATCCTCATCCAAAACTGAAAACTCAGTGGGGTGCCAGAAGAAAGGAAATATTTCAGCCCAGTGATCAGGGACTCTCCAATTAAGCCACTCAAAAGGGAACACCAAGGTAAGAGCTTCTCTGTTGGTACAGCCAGCACCAGAGGGTGCAGGACATTCACTGAAATAGGGAAGGCCTATTTCCACCTAAACTCTGCTTTTGAATCTAGGATCCCACATTCCAGAAATATGTCCACCAGGCTTGGCTACTACAGATAACAAATGGGGGGTTTTGTCGTGATAGAAAATGAAGAATTCAGGGAATCGGAGAAAAAATGTATGAAATGTCTGATTTTTATAGTAAATGTCAAGATTGTGCTTGAAAATTTCAAGTATGTTAACCAGAGATTTTTTAAACAAAATATTTCCAGCTTTGGGGAGGAGAACGCTGTCCAGTTTTCTTCTAATGTCGCCAAGAGAAGTATGTGTACCACTTCACCATGGTACCCTTAAAAAAAGAAACATAAGATACAACCTTGCAGTTATTTTTCCAAAGCACGTCCTATCGACATTTTGTCTGTATTATTAGTTGACAAATCTTAGCTCCTGTGTTCGTTGTCCACAGATTATTACCAATTGATGTAACTAAATCTGCCTAACTCCTGTGGGTTCCCCAGAGCTTTGTCTTTCCAGACCAACCACTCATTTACAGTAAGACCCTTCTGTTGCTGGGTGCTGGAGCAGGTGTCACTAATTAGAACCTCTCCCCACAGAAGCTGCATTCCCTAAACTTCTGTTTAGTTTAGGATGTGACTTGTAAGTCTTTATGTTTGTGTTTGTATATTCTGTCTTTGGAACTGTAAGAAAACAGACAAGTCCATCTGGCCCATGGCTGTGAGCTATCTTTAAGCAAGGGAGGTTTGACCACAAGTGTTCCGTAGCCATTTGCTGGCGAGCTGCACTGAAGCTCCCCAGTGCCACCAGCAGCAGATGGCAGTGCCCTCTGGGAAACACTGCCCACATGCTGACCTTGCCAAAGCCAACTCAAGCCTGGGTTCCCACCAAACACTTTCCAAACCTAACCCATGACTACACTGGTAGAAAAATGCTGCCAGCCAGGGCTTCATTTCTGGATTCTGAGACACTGCACAGCTTCTATGCCTAGAGCCAGAGAGGAAGTGAGCTGGTGGTGGTGATTATAGGTATCTTTTGATAGAAAAGTTTATCGCTAAAAGATACCACCAGGTCTGTCCTAAAGTTAATTAGCAGGCTTCTGTGGAATGGCTCAGGCCCTCACTAGCTCTTCTTGTAATAACATTCATCAGGAATGGGAAGATACCCTTAAATATAGCACTGAGGCAAGAGGATATGGGGAGATTTTACCTCCAGCACTGCCAGCATTTAAGAATTATAGAAGTGGAGAGGAAGCCTTTGCCAAAGAAAAAAAGAAACTTAAAAAAAAAATTAGCAATAATCATTACCTAAATGTCTGCTGATTATGTCTGGGTGTACAGTTGCTTGGGTCTGTTAGCAATGGCTCATCCCCTTTGCACAGGGAAACCACAAATGAACGTTTTGTGGAAGCAACATCTTGCTCCCACTGCCACTGCAGAACAGACGTCCTACAAGCAATGTTTACAGCTCCTCTTAGGAACTATCATTGCACAAGCAAGGCACAGTCACTAAAAGGCCAAAACTACAGAAAACTGATGTTCAAAATTTTACATAGGCTTTATATTTCACATACCCTCCCAGTCTGATGACTTCTCTGTGTATATGTTGAGCTTGTACGAGAGTGATGTGTATGGCTGACAAAATTCACTGCAGAGATTGTGTATTTTACCAACTGTTTTTTGCAAAGGAAAATTTTAAAGAAAAATGTAGCATGAATGTCTCTGCTGAAACTCCCCTTACTTAATGAATCCTGGCTTTCTCTCCCCTGCATTCCTTTGTTGCCTTCTCTGGCCCTTGACAGTTTTGCTGTATGGTGAAGTATGAAAAGATTTGCATTCTGGTGTCTCGTATATTAGTGGAAGCACAGCATTATACTACTGAGACTATAGTGAGGCTTTAAATTCACTCATGTAAGTACATGTGAAACAAAAAGTTGTCATGAAAAACTAGAAAATTCATCTATTCAATGTCATTTCTCCCCAGTGATTTTACCAAGGTCCATGCTCCTTCTCTTTCTTTCTCACAGTTAAACACCTGTATTGTGCCTGCTTTATTATATAATCAGTACTGTGAAGGTTTAATTACTTTTGGTCATTCAGGTTCTTAAAAAAAAACAAGGGCATTCCAGTTATGAGTAATAGTGTTCTATATTACCCTTGTTAACTTTTTGTCTATAATACAAAAATAAAGATTGACAAAAGGACCATCAGTGATCTCATTCCATTTCACACGAGGAACTCCTCTCTCTGCTAATTTTTCCTCCGCACTATGATAATTTGATACAGTCCTCAGGCTCTAACAAGTTAGCAACACTGCCCTCATTAGGGAAAATGAACATACCACAAGGGAACTCTATTATTAAAAGAATGTGTGTAGCCTCATTTCTTAGAGCATCACATGATAGAAGAACAAAAACCTACAGTTTTCAGAGGATGGTAGAAAACACCTCTGGCAGATCATCTTCTGGGGAAGCATTTGCAATTCAAGTTGGTACTTCATAATAAGCTGCTTATTTCCAAATATCATACTTATGAGCAGATTCTATTCCAAGTGAAAAATTCTCAGACTTAAATATCTGACACTGCACATGAAATTTGGGAGGAGTCTTAACCAGAACAAACCAGAAACACAGAATTTTCTCAGTGTGTTCCAGACAATTTTCCAAACATAGTCTGGGGGCCAACTTCAGATAGAAAGATCCATCTATGGTTGAAAACCAAGGTACCCTGAGCTGATTTTGGGCTCCCTTTAGCCAACAAGCTGTAGGTACATAGCTGTAGGTACATGCGGTCCTGATAAGCTTTATCTCATTGCCCATGTCTTCTTTTGGCTTCATCTAGAGCTATTCTATCCTTCTAGATGAACACTAGAGCTGGGTTTCCTTGGCTGGGAATGTCTGGGATGTTCAGTTTTATCATACACAAAAGCAACATCAGAACCCATTGCTTTATTGAGACATGCTGTTTTAACAATTTATTTCCTTGTAAATGGATGGCCAGGGCTACTCTGTTTTCATTATCACTAAGCTGAGAGGGGACAAATAATAAGAGGGTGGTGGCTGGGCATCAGGATTAGTAAACTTGGGCGCTCTTAATGGAGATCTTGTCTAGAATGCATTTTGTATTTTTTGTAACTGTCTTCCAACAAATCTGTATGATCCTTGTTGGTATAAAATATAAAGGAATAATTTGATAACAACCTGTCATCACTTGCTCTTGCCTGCCAAATCTCACGGAGTCTGTTTATGTGCATGGTAGGCATTCATAAAACCCACTTGTTTTCTGCAAACTGGCAAACAATATGAGTGCACTATTCAGAAGTGGTAAGCAGAGAGTAAGTGCAATGTCATCATCACACCTTTCATTACCTCAGTACTCTGACCTAATGCACATACCAACACAGCTGCACACTGTTGAGTGGCAGTGCCTCAAATGAAGGCAATGTAATTTAGGGAGAAGTGGTTAAGATTGCATAGTATCAACTGCAGTGGAAAATCCCTGGAGGAGGGATAGCATTTGTGAAAATGCTGGATATTTATTGTGCTGACAAAGATGTAAATACCCTGGCTTTAGCAGTGGGAATGAGGAAATGGATAGGTGGACTAATCATGCCATTTTCCTAAGTTTAGCTTCTTCTGCATGAGTGTCTAGAAAAGATAGCCCTTGTTTTTAAAATGCAAACTCTTCCTGTTCTCAAACACCCATACAGTTTTACCTGGGTGAGTTCTGAGGAGGAAAAGGATTACTGGTGAATGTGACTTATCTCTGATTAGTGAGGCACAGGGCGGAAGAAGGATAAAGTTAATGAGGGAGATACTAAGCACAAGCAATAACTAGACAGCAAGGAACACACAAGTAAGTAACACACTCTGTGATAATTGGGTGTAAAAGTCTATTTGCCAGAGATACACAACAGAAGTTCCCATCCTGAGACTGCAGTACAGGCCTTTATATCATCTACTGCTTGTACCAGGTCAATCAACTGATTGCAGCAAGTATTCCCCATCCATTGCCATTGCCTAACACACAAAATATGTATGTTTCTGGTTTATATCTAGATTCTAAACAAAAGATAAATGAATGAATCTACAAAAAGGCCACCTTACTCCAAATTTTATCCTCTCATTTCAGTCACTGTTTCTGCAAAGTCTTTAGATTTGCCTCTTGGGACTTTTTTTCCCCAAACTACCCAATTAAAAATGAATGAAAGAGATTTTTTCACTCAGGTTTTGTGGGGGCTTATGCTTTAGCTTCCACTTGAAAAATGTGTCTTCACTTGGATTAACAATGTCCCTTGTGGTTGACCACTTGTGACCACTGGAATTGCTTGTGAATTCGTTGGTGTTTGCTTCACCAGTTAACTGTGGCATTGGTCTGAACCAAACATAGTATGATCGTGAAAACACTTCAAGAGATCATTATCTAGATGTAGAAATCTGGGACAGTCAGCTCAGTGTCAAACAGTTGACTAGGAAATATTGTAAAATGGTCATACACAGGGATATCAAACCACCCCACACCAGAAGAAAATAATTATATTGGGGACATGATTGCACAAGACTGCACAGCCAAAATGCATTACTTGGAATTGCTCCCATCTCAGAGACAGGTACTAAGCTACTCGTGCATGGACAAATCTATCCTGACGTATTTAATTTGCCATCCAGAAAATACCTTTCATTTCAGAAACTTGTTAGTGTCTAAAATTGCCAAAATATTATCCAAGCATATCCTTAGAATCCAGGCAACTGGGAATCAATACCAGTCTTGAGGAGCAAGATGAAGAGTAAAGTTTAATAGCAGTTATTCATGGAAAGCAATCTAAGCCATTTTTTCATACAATTTTGAGTGCCAAATGTAAAGGATTCTTGAACAGTAAGGCCATCTCCATCATGATGATCATGTGTCTTACTGAGTAGGACCAGAGTATTACTCACTTTTTGTGACTCTGAGTTATCAAGGACATGCTGGGCAAACAGCCAAGGTAATACAAGCTCCATAACAATAATCCATAGTTAAAGTTAACATGATGGCTACTACATGATGGCTATGCCAGTTGGAGGAAGGCTACACCTTCCAGCTCTGGTAACTGCTTGAATTAGTATTTTTTTAGTGCAAAGTAAAGCATATATCTTGCAAGTGGGAGAGAAGTCATGCAAGGTAATCAGCAAAGAAATGGGAAGGAGTAGCAGAATGATGAGGTGGAGAAGCAGTGAATCCAAAAGCACTTTGAACACTTTTTTTTAGGGGAAAAAGTCAGTAAAACTCTTACGGCTTCATCTGCACATAGGATTGTCATTGTGTGTGCCAGCAGAAAAGATCAAGAGATTGATAGTCCTATTTAAAGGACATGGAAATGTGTGGAATCAAAGAAGTTAGAAATGGAAAATGGAAGACTATCTATCTCCTAGGATTTCTCTCTGGGGTGCATTCCTGGGTGTGGTTGTCTAGATGAGTCAGTAAAGCCCTAAGCTTTCCTCTTATGTGTTCTCCTTCAAACTGTGGAGTTGTATGTTTGCCCTTCAGTTTTCAACCTTTTCCAATGTGTATGACTCTGTTCAGCAGATAGTGGTTTCACGTATATACTGGTTTGGTTCAGCAGGGTTTACTTGTCTTAGTCACTTCTGTGGATCTCAAGGACTTCCAAAGACTCAGGACAGCCATTGGCTTCAACTATTGACTATCTTGTGATACACAGCATCCCATGGATTCAAAAAGAGTAAGTTCCAGAAACTGTCACTTCCATTAGAATGTATGGATAAGATGGATCATGGAGGTTTTTTTCAGTAGTAATATATAGGTTTTGTCCAGGCTACTAGCAATCTGATATTTATCTACTGTATGCTTTCTTCATAATATCAGCAGAAGATTGAGCTCTTCAACTACCTGCCAAGGAAAATCCGGAGCTCCATTTGAGTTCTCTAACTAAGCTAGCTGTTGAGACAATGCTTGTTCTAACCCTACATCTACTGGTGTAGGATCACTCAAATTGGAAAGTCTGGTCAGTGCCACTGATGTTATTCTTCAGTCCAAGTAAAGGTCCTCTTAGAGGACCTATGTTGATGCAAAAGTGACCAGAAAAGAACAAGTTATTTACTTTCTGAATCAGCTAACGTGGCACTTTTCCATGCTGTAAACTTTCAGGGATAGACACCGTTTATTTTACCACTCTGTACATCAAATACAACAACACCTACTGCAGAACTATTTTTGGGCTCTGTTTGAACAGCAAAAGTTTTTTTTAATGGGACTTCAGTACCTACAATGAGGCCACACAGTGAAGCCCACACGGCTACTGAATGTCTTACCCTTCGTAGAAAGTGAGACTATTCAACAAAACACATGTGAACTGAAGGGAGGGAGATCCCACTTACATAAATTACCTGGCAAGATGGACCACAGAGCACAGAATGGGCCCTACTCACAGCCCTGTATTCAAACTGAGGCACAGAGCTTTACAATAAAAAAGGGGTTCAAAGGAAAAGAAATTGTTTCCAAGCTCAGGTCTACTCTGAAAATACATGACATCCTACAGCTAATCAATATTTTCTGCCTATCACATTTCTTCCACAAAGTATCTTTAGTAATGTTGTGCACATTTCTCATTCTGTTTTTCTAAAGAAAAAACATTAAAAGCATTTGATAGAATGTTTAACAGGTATTCCAGTGAAATATACCCTACTTAAAGGTCACTTTGTTTTGAGAGATCTTAGACTTCTATATGCAGTGCAGCAGGTTTTACTTACAGTCTAAGCCCAAACATTGACATGGTGCCATAGTATTCTTTGAAATTACTGACTCCACCTCTTTCTCAGTTTAAAACACACAAATACTTGAGAGAATCCCACCAGGAACATTACTATGATGCTGTGCCAGGAGTAGGTTGTAGTGAGCTGGTGAGGAGTTTTGACCTCACAGAAAACCAGAGTGTCTCAGAGGACTGTTCACTAGAGACAACAGCATTTTCTATCTTAAGAGTGGAAACAGAATCTGCTTAAGGAGAAATCATCCTCTTTGTCAAGTAGTCTTTTTTCTAGCTGAAAAAAAAGTGAATTTCTAAAACCTCAATGTACCTCCAAGATGTAAATATTGTAAATATGTATTGTTTAATGTGTTTAAGAAGAAAAGATAGCTGACTATAATTTAAAAGGCAATGCTAAATTTCCTGTACCAACTATTCCAAATTTAAGCTTGAAATTAGTCCAACACACCAACAGTGTCTAAGAAATTTTTAAGGTTTCTGTCACCATGGTAGCTGAGTGGCAATAGGCTTAATCCTGCACTTATTGAATCCACAGTCAGACTTCTCCTGGCCTTAGCAATGCTGGATGTGACCCTGTAAATCCTAACATACTTGAGTCCACAGCTTGATTTCTAAAACCTTTTTTACCCACTTTCCCACGGCAAATTGGGTAGGGAATTCTGTGGAAACCATTCACTTGAAAGATGTCTGGGGGAGGTTTCTTTCATTCAGCAACAAATCCCTGACTGATTAAAAGAACTATGTTGACAGCCCTACAGGAAGCCATGCCATCCACTCCTTGGGCAGCAGGCACTTTTGGCAACATGTGCCAATTTAGAGGACCGGGAACAGTAAGGGAGGAGAATCAGGAGTCAGACAAGGTCCATGGAAACTTCCAAGCTGTTTTAAAAAGAAGAGAATTATTGCCTTGGTTAATGCAATTCCCAGTCTCTCACAGCCAGCTAGACAAATCAACCATTATACTAAAACATTTATATTGTCCTTAGTGGATGATGATAAAATGTAATGATTAGATAATATGCAGGAGTACACATAATAACTCCTCAACAAAATCACCAGGTCTTCAGAATAAAGATGACTCTAAAAGCCCAGGGCCATAGACATAAACACTTAGGCTCTAATCACCTTCTGTTTTTATCCTCTTTTCCTCAAGAAATAAGGCCTGAGAGATCATACTGTCTATCTCCCAGCCTCCCCTTTAATAACTCGTGAACCAGCTGGCTGCCTTCAGCCAAACTGGCAATGTGAGAGAGGTCACAAAAGCAAGACGTTCTTGCAAGCTACATAAGAAAAGGTGGCTGCATGGGGCACAAACTCCATGTTTGTGCCTTTAAGAGGGAAAGGGGTGCACTTTGAGGTCAGTAATTAGGACTTGTTTGAAAAGAGCTGGCGGGGGGCTCTTCAAGAGACGAGCAGAGGAAATTGCGGGTGCCTTTTGGCACACTTATGATGGAAATTGAAGAGAAGTGGGTTACAGACTGTGTGTGGGCAGGGATACAATTTCTGAGAAAACTAGACTTCATTAATTCTGCTGCTTGGTTGTATTATTGTTTCCTGTAAAAATGATGAGGATTATTAGACATAGCTGGTAATTCCATTACCAACATGAAAAGACCTTAATAAAACCACAAGGGGACGATGAGAAAAGAAGCTCCAATACTGAGAAACCGTGCAAAATGTCATACAGAATAAGAGCCAAGATCAACATATAACTTACACTGCATGTTGACTAAAGTAATGTATGTGCTGAATGTCCTCAAAAATAGGAAAGAGCCTGCAGGGCATTTAGAGTAGGGGTGGCGCTTTCATAAATTGGTATTTGTTTTTGGACATACCTGAGTTCAGCCAAAGGTTGTTCTGAGAGTTCTTTGATCCCTTGGGAAGTTGGACAAACTGAAAGACCTTATGCATTGCACTGTGGCTTCCTGTGGAAGTGTTAACTCAGAGCTGACCATTGTATGCTCTAGAAACACACTTTAACAAGTTTCAGATTTGTAGGAATATGTTTAGAGCATCAGGATAAATGCCTAGAGATAAGCGAGCGTCAGCCCTGAGAAACCACATCCTTCAGACAGATCTGAGATGAGGCCTGTGGGAAAGGAGGAAGCTATAATCTATGAAGGAACTGCCCTTATGGAAGTGACTGAAGAGTCAGATTCTGCTCCCATTTGTGGCTTGAAAAGAAAGAGCAAGCCTGTAGAAATGACGGACATTTTTCCAATTTGAAGGCAATCTGGGAAAAAAACCCAGTTTCTACAAATTTAGCTCCTGCTGAAAAGACTGTCTCACTCTTCAATTGTTAAACTACTGCTTTTTAAAAAGCAAACAGAAGGCAAGGCAGAGAGGGAGTTTTGCTCTACAATAAGGAAGATCTGTTAAACACATACCCCATATCTTCATCAGATGACAGGATGATAATTTGAACAACTTTTTCTGTTGTGTGTCACAAGGCTCAAGGGGACAACTAATTCCCTTTCCTACAATGACTCAGACAAGGATTTCCCTTAGTTTTGTTATTAGCCTAGTTGCTATTTTTCCTCCTACCCATTTTGTTGCTTAGGAGACTGATAGTCATGAAAAAAACTCCACAAAGGAAACAAAATTAAACAACAAACCAAAACAAAAAAACAACCAACCAACCAAATAATAAAACCAAAACAAAATAATAAAAAAAACCCCAACAAGCAAAAAACCCCCCACAATACACAAAAAACCAGCAAGGCAAATCCTGCCACTGCTATCCCAAGTTACAGAATGCTGAATGCTCTTGCCTCCTCCACAGAATCTGCCTGCACAGAAGGAATATGCTGTATTAATAAAAATAGTTGCCAATGAAGTAATTTCTCAGGCAGAGACAGTTTGTTCTCCAAAAGCCAGGTAGTATAGATGTATTTTTTGTGTCTTTGGAGCAGTAACAGGAGTTTCTCCAGCTGAATCATGTAACTGAAATGACTTCTGTGGCAGAGGGCTGGTTGGAAGACAGCCATAAAACAGAGCAGCAATTTCCCTGTCAATACATTAGAACTGTGCAGTTCTATAATAATTATACTTACTTCCTCATGTAAATATAAGAACAAATTATTATCCTGGGGAGGTTGTTTAGTACACATTCTAGTTCAGTAAGATTATGAAGACCCACAATAACTTTTCTGACATGTTTTCATCAAGAGATCTCAAACTGCTTTCTAAGACTGCTCATCATAACTTCCTCTCTTCCCCTCACTTTTTTTATCCTCCCTTCCCATCTCTCACTTTGTAGAAGGTGAAACTGCAGCCAAGAGCTCTGATCAACAAGAAGAGATGCTACAAATTCCTGGATTCTGGTCCAGTGTTCTAATGACTAGAGTCATGACTATCACTCTACAGAGAAACCAGTGTAAAAGGCTATACAACACTTCATGCATGGTAGAAAATGAATTCCACATTACAAGCCCTGTCTTTTGCTATTTTTTCATTTTTTTTAAATGATCAAATGTGTAATATCCTGATAATGGGACAAAGCTCTTTAGATTTCAAATCTCTTGAAAATTCTGGTTCTAATTTTAGGATCCCAGCTACAGGTTTAAGAAATTAACGTCAGGCTCCTGTTCTTGACATGCTGGAAGCGTGGGTTTCTAGCACATGCATTTGAAAAAGGATATGTTATAAATTGGCTTCCTAGGGCCTGAGGACTTGGGGAAAAGACTTATTAAAAGTTATGCAGCATTAGGAAGCAGAGCACGTTTAAAAACTTCTGCTGTACAAGATGACTCATAAGGTTATACCACCGATTTTGCTAGTAACACCAGAGGAAAATTATGTCCTAGATCAAAAACACTCAGATGTTGTGAACTTGTTCCTGGGGAAGGCATATGACACATTTTACCATGATTATTTCCTTAGCTGAATGAAGTGACTGAGAAAGCAGATAATATCAGCATATCCAATGCAAGCGGCAGGCAATGAGGCAATAAGTTCTTATGTCTTGATCTTGCTCTTATTTGTAGATGCTGACACATCTCCCTCGGACTTCAGGAAAGTAGGACTGACACCAATATAGCTGTTCTTAATTTCCTGCTTTCTTTTCCAATGCATTCTTCCTATCTGTAGCTCCCTGTGTCTTGTCCTTTTAGATTCCCTCTCCAGGAAGATTGTTCATGTCCTCCTATCTGCCTAAGCCAGTGTAGTTATCCTCCTTTAGATAACATTTGCTTATGATCCAATGGTATCTCTGGAAGAGCTGGCACTTGCGATGATATATCTGAAGTGTGGACAAAATTATAAGACTCTTAATGCCCTTTCAAAATTATTGTCTTCCCATTTGCATGGGCAAGGGCATAGATGGGTTGTATGTGAATCAAAATATATGATCAAGAAAGAACAAAGGGACACAAGCACTTTCCCAAAAGAAGAAAGCAGATGAGGTTACATTCAAAATATGCATTCTATCGTGGAATCACAACCTATGGTTTGAAGACACAGGGTCATGCCCAGCCCACCCTTCCTTTATTGTTAAGTTGAGAGAATTTATGTATTAATTTCTATTTCTGTAGCTCTTAAGACCAATACCAAGAGGTCAGGGCCATGCTGTAAAAGGTATAGTGGCACTTAAAACAAAGACAGTTCCTCTTCCCCATAGATAGCACATAACTCGTAACCTAGACAAGTATGCAGCACAAGAGCGACGCGTTGCAAATGGGAGACATATGGGGGGGAAACCAAGAGCCAAGCCAGGGACACTAGAGCAGGCTTCTTGCTCAGTCACAGGCAGAGGCAAACATCCTGATTGATGTCTGCTGCAAGCTAACTCGCTCCTGCTGGCTGAGGGTGTGAAGCAGATTTCATTTTCATTGCCATCCTGCTTTGCTGCAGGAATAGCACAATGTGACTTCAGGAGCCCACAGATAGCTGCCTGGAGCTGACAGTACAATCCCCTTGCCCCCATCACAGAAAGGGACTTTTCCTTAAGTATGGCTGTTTAAATTCCCCCCTAATTTTTAACGTAAGCAAGAACAGCTGAGTAAGATTTGAAAATCAGGTCTTCTGGCTCCAGCTCCTGGTCTTGCAGCTCTCATCTGTCTGTAACCTCCCCCAGCTGCGAATGGCTTGGCTCAGCTGGGAACACTTCACATGCATTTTCTTCACTGATTTCTTTTGTAAACCTGTTGTGCCTCACTTCTTTAGATAGTAAGTTATTCAGTATCCTCACTGTATGTATGGCCAAGCATGACATGGCAACAGATCCCTTCTTGGAGTGTCCATAATTTACTAAAATCTGAATAGAGCTATAGGAAAGGCAGAGGAAAGAAAGACAACTCCAAGAGGTTATGGGGAGCATAAAAAGGAAAAAAAAATGGAACACTCGTTCAATTACCTTCTGCTGTGAGGAAAGGGGCAACAGCTGTGGCAGCAGCAACCAGGAATGTCCTCAGTGGGAATGGGAGGAGATGGTGGTTGGTGGTAAACAACAGGCACATGTGTATCTCAACACCAGTCCTTTAAAAATTTATTTTAGCATCTCTTTTGACAGCTTCTAGCTTTTTTTCCCTTTATTTTAATAAAATAGAAATAGTTGGAAGTGGGACCACTTCTGAGTATCCAATGCTTTGTCTTGGGAAGCTGGGGAAATTTAGTGTCACTACCACCTTGTCTGAAAGGGATAAAAAACATCTCAGACCTTACACAGGCTACTGCTTTCTTGTGGGTTGTTATTGCAGGGTTAAGCCCTGTCTTAAAAATGGAGGAAAACTTGTATGAAAAGCGCCCGGAGGCTTTTGAACTGGTTTATAAAAATAGCTGCCTGAAGGTAAAAAAGAAAAGAAAAAGAAACATGAAAAACTCAACACCAAATAGTTTCTAGTGTATCCATCTATTGCAACTAGTGTAATATTAATAGAACACACACCAGGAGAGAGTGGGAAAATAAACATATTTTCACTCACATAAAGGAACTGCCTAAATGACTCACATATGCAAAAATAAATAAATGGCTCCCTATGATAATCTGAAACTATATTTCATCCACATAAACAACTCAGCTTCTTAACTGTAACCTAACATGTTAAATTCACTCAGTTTTATTTGAGGGCATGGATATATTGAGTGATCAATCTCTATTACACTGAGTTGGTTTTTTTTATCCCTTCCTTACAGTGCCATTTTTCTTCCCACTAGACATTTTAGTTCATTTCCCTGAGCCTTCTTCAGCTTAATAGCTGCATTTCAGACTTCCACGAAAAAAAATAAATAAACAAAGAACAAACTATCAAACTTCCAGAGAGGAATGAGTGTGAATGCTGTGCATGAGAGGGGAAAATAGAAAACACAGCAAATAAAAACAGAGTAAAGGGGCAACTGTTAGCACTGCATGTGCTGCACTTAGAGGATAACAGTTATACACTCCAGTTTCATAATGGTGATGTTCAGGGTCAACCAGGTGCTGGCTTTAGATGCTGTAAAATCGAGAGGCAGAGGGGTTTTTGTCTTGTCGAGCTGGCAAACAGGTATTCCCCTAGAGAAACTGAATGAGGACACAGCAATTAACTCTCCCGTTCCTGCTAATCACATCCTTAGCAACTGCATGGTCACTATGGTACCGACAACATCTTTTGCTCAAATCCTTTCTGACTAATTCTCCCTGTAACTTTGGTGATGGTCAGAGCAGAGGTGACGTGCACTTGCTGACACTGTGCTGAATGGTTCCATCAATCTCCATTCTGCAATACAGCACACTATTGCCAGTGAGGATGAGCTCCAAGGATAGAAAGAAAGCTGTAAGAGTCCAGAGAATGTGTGCTGGTTGCTTTTCAGAAACATTGTGCAGATGACAAACACAATGCTTCACTACAGCCTTTCTTCTCTAATAGTCTTAAATGCGAGGCTAATGAACTTTAGCTTTCAACACCATTGAACTTCATTATATTGTAAATACCCTTTGTGTAACATCTTTTTGTGGCTTCTGCTGCAAGACCAGTAATGAAGCTATCAGAAAAGAAGGAAAGGAAAAGGATGAAATCTTAAAAAAAAGTAAAGCCAGTCAGATTCATCTTTCCATAGCAAATATTTGTCCTGGGAGGAGCAGTGAAAAATTATAAAAGTTGTAATGGAAAAATGCTGGATATTGAGACATTTATGGATGCCAACAGAATCAGAAAATAGCATACAGGAAATAGACTAACAATCTGTCCTCGATGGAGTTGCTTCCAGTGGTTGCTGAATCTCCTTTAAGATGTTCTAAACCCCATGCACTGCAGACACAAACAACTGGAACCAGCTTTCTTTCATTGTACGTGAGGGGTTCACGCCCTAACCTGTAACTGCTTTGAGTGCTCCAATGACACAAAAGAGCTGGAAGCCCAGCCCTCACTGTCTGAAGAGTACTGCTGACTCCCTTGTAGTTTAAAGTGGTGAGGGAGAATTTACTCAAGAGTCTAGCACTTTATTTTCAAATCTCAACATTTTGGTACACAGGAAGACAAATATTACTATCAGTCAAGCAGAGAGAAGGAAACAAGTGTTTTCAAGAAGAAGACAGATGTATGTAATCAAAGCATATGAAGTCTATATCAGGACAGCATGCAATTAAAAGGAATAGGAGGAAACATTCCATGGCAGTATGTTTTCATTATCTCCCCAGATGCAGGAGTATCTCCTGTGATAAAGCTGGTACTGATCATTTTTGGAGGCAGAACCTGCAGATGCTGTGTGGACCTAGGGTGACAAACATCTATTTTCACATGTGGGAGACAACATTAAAATGGAAGGTATGGATACTAGGAGGTAGTCAGCTGGAGTAGGAGTAGTACTGACTGAAAATAAGATAAATGCATAACTTAAGAAGGATTCATAGAGTGGACATCTTCTCTATTTGGAGGACCTCAGTTCTCCATGTTCCTAATAGATACCAGCAACAAAGATGTCCTGAATGATGTATATACCACTCACTGATTGCTGGGCAAACATTATCCAAGTGTCAATATTTGCTTTTTTTCTAGAGCTATCATTGCTTGAGAGGGTATGAGTCATTTTGGATAATGCTCTACTAGAAATGTATTAACTAACTCACAGATGAAAATCATCTTGTATGCCTTCTCTGTGCTATTTTCATTGCATTTTACTTTGCAGTGTAAACAACTTCTCGTCATGTGATAAATCCAGAAGCTGAGCAATAATTAGTGATAGTGGAGGTGGAGATAAACCCATAATTGCAAGTTTGGTCAGCTTACCCAAAGCCTTCACCACAAACTTTATGAAAAACACTGCTCACTATTTGCATGAAGTTGCAAATAGTTACCCCTCAGAGTATGGGAATTTGGCAGGGAGCTGTAGAGCTGTGCAATAATGCTTCAGTTCATCCCATCAGTCCTTCAATATATAGGTAACTGTATTTCATATAACAGTTGCCCAAGGTAGATGGAAGTTCACTATGATTTTGGTAATAAAATGCCTGGGGAGTTTCCTGCTGCATTTGGAAAGAAGATAGAAGAAAAGTGGATTACGAAATTGAAATACTATGGTCCTGACTCCCTGACATAGGTCAAGAATATGCTGTTTGGAAGTTGAACACAGATCTCAGATCTAGAAATCCATGGCACAGCACTAGAAGTTTTGAAAGGACAGCTTTGTTACCCATGGCTGTTTTGCTCACTTCAACGTTTTTCCTCTACCCTGCTCTATAATCAGGATACATGTTGACATTGTACACAAAAAAAATGTGTCTTTCAGTAGGTGTTTAAATGAATGATTATTCTTATGAAAGTCAGTTGGAAAGGTGTTTAAATCCACAGTATGTCTTTTTACACACACAGGAATTTGGTTTCATGAACAGGAACTTCAAGCATCTGATGTAGACAAGGGATCTGACAAGAAACTTTTGTGTGTTTTATGCTAGAGCTTACACTTACATGAAACATTACCAAGATTCTGCTAAATAGGAATTTGTCTTGTCACTAAACTGCTTGGTAACTGCTGGTCAGTGTTAAGTCATGTTTTTCTTTGTGAGTAGTCTGAAGAGAGCAAAAGTGCCTCACAGCTCCAGTTACATAGGATAGTTCAAATATTAAAGCTTGTGTGTTCAGCTCTCTGTACATTCTTGGGACATTTCCCAAAGGATCAGATATTTCAATAACACCACAAAGTTCCTTGCTTCCTCATTTTTCACTTCTGATGAAACTTCCTCTATCAAAGACCAGAGCTAATGATCCAGATTTAATCAACAAAAGTATTTACATTTCAAAATAATGAGACTCACTCAGCTGGTAACTTGTTAATTAGTTCCCAAGCACTCTCCTTTTATCCTCTTGTGCTGCAGTGGTGCAGCTGACAATCCTTCCACTATTAAGGGAAGTTATTTGAGAAGTGTTATCTCAGAGTCCTATCTTGCTCCAGGATCAATTTACACCAATGTGTTGATTACGGGAGAACTACTGGTTTATCTAGAGGTAAATGTCTTTATATATCAGACTGTCTTACCCTTCTTAACAAGTTTTTGCTTGTATTTTTGCATGCTTAATATCTGCAAAGCAATTAGGTATCTGAATTTAAGTTTCTCTGCCCTGTTATCTTTTAACAATGTTATTCTTTCACTCTGGAGCTCTTAATACTTGAGGTCAGATTCACATTTACAGAAAAGCTATTTATACCACTTTATAATTCAGTGCCTTTTTTTTTCCTTAATTCTACATAAAGGCTCTTCTACCCAGCTATATAGAGGTACCAGAATGTAAGTAATAATTCATCCATAATTACTTTTTCTAGCACCCTGACATTTGCAAGTGTGGATGGACACAAAGAATGAGAATCTCTTCCCAATTTCTGCCCCAGTCCTAGTATAGTCTGAAATACACGTGCTGAATTTCACTCTTCTCCAGCAGCTCCCTTAGCAACTGGAAAACTCCATCAATTAGTCCTCAGTGCAGGATATGCTTCAGCTGCCCTGCTGGTAATCAGTTGCTCCAGAGCCTAGATCGATTTTGTCCTGTGATTATCAATTCTCCCATCAGACAGAACATACAATCTCAAAAACAAGAAGACATTTCAAGAAATAAGATCAGGATGTTTTACTCAGCACACAATTTCCTCTTATAGCCCAACTTTGCAAGGCACATAAGTGTGTGCTTATCTTCAAGCACAATTAATCACCTCTTTAGTAACAGGAAGTTTTTTCTGGAACTGGAGATTATATCTTCTCTTCTGCAGTTCCATACTTGTGTGGTTGTGTTTTCTTTTTCTTTTTCTTTTTTTCTTTTTCTTTTTTTCTTTTTCTTTTTTTTCTTTTTCTTTTGTTTTAAATTAACATTTCCTCTTTTCTTTTTTTCCCTGTCATATGTAATGCAACAGTGCAAAGTTCTTTTCTTTCCTAAACATGGTGGGTGGGCAAGGAGACAATTATTTAAATTATATGGTGGGGGGATAAGTTATAAAAGTAGCAGCATATTCCTAACTTTCTAACAGGAATTTGTTCTTCTGAAACATTAAAAATTCTCTAGAGGCCTGAGGACTAAGTACACATAAGACTGAACCCAGATTTTTAATTAATTGTTTATCTTCTATAAATTAATTATACAACCTTCTGAAAACCACAAATTAGCACCAAGAAGCTGCACAAATTGCCAGCAAAGCAAAAAAAAAAAAGAAATAAAACTGCCATGAAAAACTTTATCCTTCCCAAGTCTCATAGACAGCTTTTGTCCCATCTAATTTTAAATGTTTTTCATCATGGCAAAAAATGCTGCCACATATTGCAAATGTGGAATATATTGCCAGTATTTAAAAAACATTTTAATGAAAATTCTCATCATTTAAAGCCTGCATGTGTGGTCTGTAAAGCCAATGTAATGATTCTGATCTCCACAAAAGTGTGATCCAGCCCTAACATTGGCTGAAGTTGTGCTTTTTGGAGCCGAGTTCCAGGGAACAAAATTCTAGAAATGTAATTCATGAACTGGAGGATTCTGTTTGGGTGCATTTCACTTGCAATATTTGAAAGGAATCTAGTCACTTCCTTAAAGATAATCTCATGTTTTTGGAAGGGTTACTCATGAATGAGGATTCATTTATCACAAGGTTTCCAGCTTGTTTGTCCATAGGAGGAATGAATCTTGAAGACTATCAAATCTGATAGCCAGATTTCTGACAAGCAGTGAACTAAGTGCCTATGTATGCAAAAACATCTCATCTGATGAACACTCCCTGATTAAATAGATGGTTCACTAGAACAAAGAGAAGTAAGAACTGGGGAAGGGGGGCTAATTAATCAAGTGTTTTTTCAAGCTACTAATATTCTCTTTTCTTCCTGACTCCTTTTCCTGCACTTTAAAAAAAGCCATCATCCTAGAATAGTCTACTAATAGCACAAGCATTCACAATAGAGTAGACTCTGATCCACTTTCACTGTTAAGACAAATCTTCCAAATACTTTTCTTGTTGACTGGTCAGAGCTTAGCTTTGCTGTCTACTTCATGTGATGCACATCATGCACCTATTTATTTAGGATCTAGAATGAGAAGTGAGAGTTACAGAAAATCTGTTCTGAACTACTGTAGTTTAATTTGGATATTTGTGGGATTCAGTGGAGAGCCAGCAAGACTAACCTAGTTATGGAATATTAGCTATTGTCCATCAGGCCCTGGCCACATAATTTTTCAAATAAAAATAATCTCTGTTGTGACTATGAATAAACATGGTTGGGATTTGGTTTGCCTTTTTTTTTAACTTTTACATGACATTTGGACACCTTCTTCCTACAAAGAACTGTTCCAATATTTGACCTTAAACTTTGTGGAGTAGCCTTCTACACCTCCCAAATTTAATTCCTTCATTTCAGCATGTGCAAAGTATAAGATTAAGCATCTCAAGGATGCTTTAAGGCATTCTGGCCTATCATCCACAGAGTGGTGTGGGGGTCCTCTATAGATATCCACAGCAGCAAGAAAACAGTTGGATTATTGTCATAATAGTTTTGTGTGAGGAAGATAAAAAGAGGACTAGCAGAAAGAAGAATATCTTAGAAAACATTTCAGTGTAAAGTTAGGGTATATCATGGGAAGGTAGAGAAGTCATCATTAGATCATCTAGAGTTTAAAACCTATTGTATGTTATTTGTGACCACCATAAGTCACTCAGAACAAACTTCCTTGCTCAGCCTAAGGCTCTGAATATCCTTATTTGCATTACTATAGTTTGTTCACTAGCTTCTCCATTTGATTTTGTACTTTTTATTAGAAAATTCTTCCTTTATGAATTTGAATATTTGTAAGATACTCTTTGGCACACTGCTTAAAAAGAGGAGGTTGCTCAGTAATGCTGTGGTCCCTTTTATTTACTCCTAACTCCAGTTGCTTCTTGTAAGTCATTAATAGATAAATATTTTAACATCTGGTTTTCTTCATCTACTAAAATCTTATCTATATAGAAGAGTCTGGCAGCTGCAGAGTCCTCTTCCTACCCTTCACTCCAGAGACTATAGTAAGTGTTACAATATTCCCTTGTATTTTAACACTCCCTCATACTTCAGGAGCACTTATTACATCAAGTTCTCCTTCCATGGTGATATACTCTGCCTTCACCTTATTATTTTTAAGCTTGTGGTATGCAGATATTGATATTACTTATTTTTGGCCATGTACCTATTTTTAACAACTCCTCTGCTTAGCTCCCTGCTTCAGAATATACCACTGTGATTTCAGTTTAGTTATTGTCAATGTCATCCATCATCCCTGTCCTCACCTTTTAGAACTGGATACAGAGTTAGATTCTAATGGGGGGAAGATATGTGGAAATGGAGGCACTATTTTACCCAAAGACATGGCTACCCACATCCTACCCGGTGCAGACAATTCCTGCCTGATGCTGCATGCTGCAATGAGATCCAAACTGTGTGACCACAAACCCCTTTCCATAATTAGATAAGGGCTGCATTTTCCCTTATAAATGCCCCTTTTTATCATCAAGACATTTCAAAGCTCAAAAGCTCTCCTCTCCAAACCTCTCCTCTCTGAACCTCTCCTCTCCGAACCTCTACGAACCTCTTTAAAGCAATGGGACAGCTGATTTTTCCTAGCAATATTTTCCCTGTCAGGAAAATGATAAAAACAATTTCTACTTTGAATTTTTTTTCAGCTATTCCTTTACTGAACCTTCCATTGGCTTGCTGGAAATTGTGACAGAGGGTTTGATTCTTTTCCGTGGAAGGAACATGGAAAAAACCTTACTAGGCTTTTTGTTGCAAAAGAACAATTTTTCTTTTATCCAGGATTTTGCTTCAATTTTGTATAACATTACTTTGAAAACACATGTCCCAATTTCCTTTTAAAATTCTTTATTCTGTTCTGCTACTGAAAAGGCTGCAGATGGAAGGGGAGAACCAGGAACTCCCCATGTCAATCAGCTCTATTCATTCAATGGCTGTATTTATTAGTTTCATTAAACACATATTGAGCAGGCCTGGTTCCTCAGTTCTGCACGCCTACACAATCCTGAGTGCCTTGCCATTGCCCTGTCAGTAAGGGCTCTATCCTGAGGCCTCTCTCAGCTTGAGATTCCACATGAAACATGAATCCAAGAGGATATCACATGCTTTTAGATCTTGTTGGAAAGGCTTCACACAGCTTAACGGGTGTGGAGGGGCCTGGCGACAGTTAGATGAGGAAAAAATAAGTACTTGAGATGAACTGATAATTTATTTTTTTATAAAGAAATGGGAAGAAAAAGTCTGTGTAAAGCTTGGAAAATGTCTCCATTGCTACTGCCATCACTGAAATGAATGTACAATAGCATCACAGCACATTGCTCATAAACTGTGGTTTTGTAGGAAATAAAGCACTTCGGGCTGCCATCAGATAAGAGAGCAATTTTTGGAGAAGGCTGTTAGTTTGCTGCATTTGTAAAGCTGAGGCATGGACTGGTCCCCTTCAGAAAATGATATATTCCCTTTATACTTCCTCCTGTTATTAAAATTAGAACTATGTGGAAGAGCAGAACCAGAGCAGGAGCCTGCTACTCATTGGGCAAAAAGAATGGGTCCCAATAGAAGTATGAAAACTATATTGGCTGTCTTTTAGCACTTTTGCTGGTGTCTTTTAATAAAAATATATATCTTTTTTGTTGTATGGCAAAATGCAAATAGTTTTGTAGGAATCAAAAGATCTCTATTCTCAGGACTGAGAATTAAGGTTGCAGTTTAAGCGCTACTTAAGTTGAAAACCTATCTAGTAGCTTTAGTACTCTTTAGCTCAGACATCAGGCTAGATATGACTTTTCAGAAAAAGAAACTTCTTTCTGTATTCAGCCCTGAAAAGTGATCCATAAGAATCTATCTGCTCAGCCTTACTGGAACTTAATGTCTTCCTCTCTTTGGAAACAATCTCTCTTTCCATAAATATTAGATTGCACAAGGGCTACCTAAATACCCTAATGTCCTTTTTCTTTCCTTAAATACATATGGACCACAAACTTTAACACATGTACCCTTACAATTCTTCAACAAAGGAAAAGACTGGAGTTTGCATTGATGCCCTTAAGCACTCCCAAAGATATATCACAATCTCTTCCATACATACCCTCTTTTGTTTCTTAAGTGGGTCATAGTGTATTAACCCACAGTGTGTTACATAACCATGGTACATTTTTGTCTTTTATGGCAATAGGGATTCATGAATATAGCAAAAAGATCTGCTTTCTACCAAACAAAAATTCTTTGTGTTACTTTCCCTGTGTTCAAAATGTTTAATCTGCACAGCCACCTTTGACAGAGAATTCCTAGCACTGCCTCCTTTCCAGATGGTTGAGCAGAGGTGTACTGGCATTACAAAATATGTATCAACCTCTCATCAGCATGGCCTCAGCCAACACTGAATACATATGTACCCTGATATTTATGTGTGTTTGTCTGACAAGAAGTAGGCCCTTCTGAGACAGAGAGCTCATCCAGTTCACAAGCGTATGCTTGGTCCTTTCCAGATTACACTCAGCCCCTGAGTGATGCATCACACAATTCCAAGAGAGAACACAGCAGAGAGGACAAGGCAGGGAGGGGGCAGAACCCTGGCAAGCCATGCTTTCATCTCCAATATTGGTAGTTCACCTACCTGGTGCTGCCACTAAAGCTATCACTTCGGCACCTCGGCAGTCAGCTAAGGAGAAGTTGGTGTTGAACAGGATATAACTTAATTAAAGGCTATAAAAACTAGGAATACAAACCGTGGTGCTGTAGACTGATCAGCAGGCAAGTAAGACCAGGGAAATCAGTCTGTAGCCTCTGTGTCTTTGGAATCTGATAATTTATTTAATGCAGGTACCCCTGTCTGGTAGAAAAATGCTGTCATCCCTGGTTTAGGAAGTTAATGGAAGGCTAAAGACTCCAAATACCAATAAAGTTAATTAGGTGTTGAATTCTACTGTGAATTTGAAGCAAAGTGACAGGTTTACAGAGGCACAGGAGTACCTGGCTTGACTCACAAGGTTTCTTAACACCACATTTGTATTACGCTCCGAAGAGCTTTGTTCCTCTCCTCTCTGATATTCCTTAACTATAGGGGTAGGGTAGGAGAATGTTCTTAAGGACTGTGGTAGCACCAGAAAGGTAAGGAGGGAACACAAAATCTTTCATATTCCTAAGTACCTGTGTGTATGCACGTGTATAAATACATAGACATGTATGTGGGTTCACACAGAAAGCAGTGATGGTGCTGATGGGGACGAGCTGCTCTCTCTGACAGTTGCCAGCACATAAAATGCATGTCAGTCTGGTTCCTATTAGGTGTGCATCCCCTTGCACAACTGGAGATGCTTGACACAGCTAAGAGCAGCTACAGTCAATAACCCTTAAATTTAAGCGGTGCAGAAAGTGGTTTAGTCCTCCAAATAGTTCTTCTGGGTCAGCTGTGGGGCACAAGGCATGTGAAGGAAGAATCATAAACATCCTTGACTTATCAAGTGTTTTCACCAGCCATAACTTCTCACCAAACAAAGCAAAACAAAAAACTTCAAGAGCATAAAGTGATTTTGGTATCAGACTCTCCTTGTTTTCACTCCCATCACACTGTAAGACAACTGGTGCCATAATCAGATGAATAAAAATTATGGCACTGTCTGAGGATCACAACCTTTTACTGGAACCATAGATTTTTCTGAACTATTTAAAAATTCTTTTCAGAAAAATCAACACAAGGAAAAAATAAATTACTCTGTGCCTCACTGAAAAATTGCTGTACTCATAACAAAGGGTATTGTACCAATGGCTAGAATTACATGGAATTGGCTTTGGTCAAGGAGAGATGTTGTTCTCAACTTGGTGTCAAAGTCAACTCAACTCTCCTGCAAACTAGGCTGTAAATTCCTAGAAACTGGATTTAGCATAGAATTCAGTAACAAAAAATAATAGTTTAAATCATCCTCTTGAGCTAGGCTACTGTCAATAGAAACCCTTTCCCCACTGCTTATTGTTAATGTTCAAACTTCTGTTAAGTGTACCATCTCTATCCTCCCCATGGAAAGAGGAAACCAGCATTAGGCTTTCACAGCAGAATCACCTGAGCAAAATGTCTACACAGATATTAACACCTTTTTGTGTGTCTGCTTGTGTGGAGCAAGTGAATTCAATAGGCATTCTGTACTTATGCTGTTTATACTTACCTAAAATACCTGCAGTGGTGTAGGTAAAATGCTTGTACAGTTTCCATCCATACAGTGCCTCATAACATCTTACTCTATTCAAAATCAAACTTGAGCTCAGGTTTTCTTTGAATGTTTTGTCCTCATTGTCCTCTTCCTCCCTTTCTCTTCTGAAAAAAAAACCCAAAAAACCCAAAAAACAAACCAATAGAAAATCAATAAGGCATTTAAATCTGAGTGTAAAATTTTCTGTTAAATTGATGCAAACATACAAGCAATTTTCTCAGAGCTGTTGACTACTTTTCATCTGTTTAAGCAGCTTCCAAGCAAGTCCTTCCCTATGTGGAAATATGGCATTTCTAAAAAGTGACAGATAATTGGCCAAAACCCTTTTGACACAGTGACTCACTGACAGTAATTTCTGATTAATTAGGGGCACATTCTCCTCTTGATCTGTATATTATGTAACTCCATTAACGTCAAAGAGAAAGCTTCCCTCCTTAAGTTTGTCAGGAGGCACCTACCTGGGGGCTGGTCTTTTGCTCGGGGGCTGAACAGAATTCCTCAGCCTCTGGGTGTTCTTTTCACCTGCCCACTGCTGTGGGTGTTTCCTTCTGGAGCATGTGCCTGGCTCTTGCTGCCAGTAACACCCGTGCAGGCAGTGGCAGGGAAGGAGATCTACCCAGCCTGGCAGCCATCCCGGCTGCTGCTGGCACAGCTGACATCTGGAGGCACCATGCTGGGCATCTGAGGTGCCAAGCTGAGGTGGCCCAGCTGTTGGGAGCTGCATTCAGAAAGCAGGGCAGCTACTCTCCCAGTGAAGATCAGTGAATTTTGGCCAATACTCGGTCACAGAGACACAGTTCCTGTGATCTCCTGCTGCTCCCCTCACAGACAGCTGTTGCCATCAGGAAGAGCCCAAGAGGAGCTGCTGGAGGGAATGGCACCGTGTGGCAGAGTTGGCAGCGCTCATGTGGACATGGAAACACACCTGGAGGCTCCTGGGGCTGCCTGCTCAGCACATCTTACAGCTCACAATATTGAAATCTCTTATCTTTCCCCACACAATCTCCCAAAACAGCACCCATGTCTCTGCCTCTGAGCACCCACTGGCCCCAGGTCCCACCCAGGTAGGGCTGTGGGAGGTGTCTGACAGGGCCATAACAACAATTTAACAGTAGGGACAACTAGACTATGGCTCTGTGTTGAGTTTACTAATTAAAATGTGACTTGATGCCTAGGTGGCAGAGTTCAATCCATACCATGGCTCAGGAGAGATACTCAGGAATGCTGATAGAAAAGCAGACAAGGGGGTTATAGCAATGCCCCCAACAGAGAACATGGCACATTTTATAATTCTTTGCTTATATTTTATAACTCTTGGTGAAAAAAACCCCCTCCTGGCTCTACAGAAAGTCTGGACAGCTTTGTAATGGGGGACCACAAGAGAGTGAGGCAGGGGGTGCCAAAAGAGGGGTGCCAGAATCACTGTACAGGGAGAGGACAGCATGGCTTCCATCTACCGGGAAAGGACCCACCTGACGGGAGGACATGTCATCCTGTGTTTCTCTTCAACCCTAATGCTCCTACTGCTGATGGCACCACTTCCAGTTGCTGAGGCCCTGAGCAGGGCTGGCTCCCATAGTTGGTGCCAAAAGGTGCCTGACAGGATGGGCCGGCCATGCCGCGACACCTGAGGGGAGAGGAGCCATGCTGAGGGCCTGGGCTCTCCTCAGGGCCTCAGTTGTGAGGCGCCTGGGGAGCCCTGCTGTGGGCCCCACTGTGGGCTCTGCTCTGAGCCCCGCTGTGGGTCCAGCTCTGGGCTTCACTGTGGGCCTCACTGTGGGCTCTGCTCTGGGCCCCACTGTGGGTCCAGCTCTGGGCCCCGCTCTGGACCCCGCTGTGGGCCCTACTCTCCCCAGGGCTAGGAAGGGAAACTGTCACCTGGCAGGATAAAAATATGGAAAAGGAGAGAGAAATAAGGAGTGGGTGGGAAATGCTTGCAAGATATAAGCATCAGGAAATAAAAGCAAAATGGAAACAGTTAAGGTTTCTTAATTACCATTACTTGGCTTCTCAGGGTGTTTGAGGTGATGCCTTGGTGCTCCTTACGTGACTTTACACAAAGATCTATAGCTGAGTCCTTCCATTATGTGCCACAGCTCATGAACTGTATTTAGGTTACAAGCTGGCAGCTCTCACTGTTTCCCAGAGCATCAGGTGGTGTTCTTTGATCATGAAGGCTGTGCCCTCCTTCCTATTCCAAATTATCTTCTTTGTAGCAGCTCCTTCTGCATCATAAGCCAGCCACACTATTTCAGGGTCACAGGAAAGAGGTGGAAAGTAACATTTATTTTTGGGACCAAAATATTCACCTGAGAAGGCCAACATTCTTGTCACTGAATTTTAAGTACTTGTATTTATTTTACAAGGGTAAAAAACTTTTGTTGATGGGCAGGAAAGTTCTCAAACATCCATCCTAAATATTCCAAAATGCTTTTAAAATGGTATCATCACTCAACTACACTCCTCTTTACTTGTGGACTTAGTACTAATCCTAGGATCATTACACCAGCTAAACTGAATGCTGAGAGGAGAAGGGTCTCCTGATTACCTCAGTAAATTAGAAATACTAGGTAAGATCTTCAGACTAGAAGGCAAATATTTGTTTGGAGTGGAACTCTGCTTTCCAGTTTGCACACTCTATGTTACTTGGGGATCTCAAGTTGAATTTTTGTTCTACCTGTTTGAGATACTTTCGTTCAGTCTGCACCTCCAAAAAGCTTGGCAGAAATTCAGCAGATAAGGGTACATTTGAGTTTGGAAAACTATTCAGAGCCCTGATGAATTTTAACTTCAAGACTAATTAGCTGCAATATCTTTGTCCTGCTCAGTTTTACTGCCTCTCATCAGTGAACTTGAACCTGACAGAAAAGAAGTAGACAATGAATCTGAAACCATGCACAGGGGTACATGAGGAAGGCTCTGTGATAATAGGATGTGGCTGTTATGATTTCAGACAAGAGATTTCCAGAAGAGTTAAGCCAATGGACAAGCCATGGACACAGAAGGCCCCTGGAAGTAATTGTTCCAGTAACCTTCGTTAGCTCTCAGTACCACAGAGGCACAGGACAAGGCACTCAAATTCTCAGTCAGCGGTTATGGCTTGTGACTAGGCCTATGGAAAGATTTCCAGCCAGGTGGTCAGAAACTGTTAATGAAAAACTGCTAATTTCATATCAAACCTGACACCTTAAAAAAACAATTAAACCCAGAAGTATTACAAATATTTGTAAAAAGCAGTAAAATAACACAATTCTGGTCGCAAACATTTGCTTTCATTCACATTTAATGTTGCTCTCCTTGTTTACTCTCATTAGAAAAAGATGAATAAAGCCAAAAATAAAAATCATAATTAAAAAGAAATTATTTTAAAAAATAGGGGAGAAAAACCTAAAAGAGCTGGGGTTGCTCAGCATGGAAAAGAGAAGGCTTTTGGGGAGACCTCACTGCAGCCTTTTAGTACCTTAAAGGGGCTCATAAAAAGCATGGTGGGACTTTTCACATGGGCAGGTAGTGACAGGACAAGCGGTAATGGTTTTAAACTAAAACTGGGCAGGCTTGGATTAGGTATAATGAAGAAATTCTTTACTCAGAGGGTGGTGAAGCACTGGAACAGTTTGCCCTGGGAGGTCTGGATGCCCCATCCTTGGCAGTGTTCAAAACCAGGCTGGATGGGGCTCTGAGAAACCTGACCTAGTGGATGACATCCCTTCCTTCCCATGGCAGGGGAATTGGAACCAGATGATCTTTAAGGTCCCTTTCAACCCAAACTATTCTATGACTCTACATCTGGAAAGTCATGCTAAGTTTGCACATGGTGAGTTTGTATCAGATGAGCTCAACAGAAGGCTCACACACAGTTTAACCCTAGCAGTAAATTAATTTTTCTTTCCTCAGAAAACTCTATACCCAACAGCAGGAGTTGCCCAAGCTGTGTAACTGTGTGTTACTGAAAATTTTAAAGGAGAGTTTGTTCACTTTATGTCCTTTCCCTGGCCTCCAGCCCAGGGAAGTGTCTGACAGCTGTTCCTGCAGACTAATAACCTACTTGCTTCTAAGAGGACATGCTTGATAGCAAAACATTGTATTTTCAGAAACTTCCTGGAAAACAAGCAGGTTATATGCTTACCTGTAATTGGTAATCATCCCTCCAGTTGGGTTTCAGGCTCTGCTGCCCTTCAGAAGGTTCTTCCAGAAGCCTTTTGGAAGTCTCTCTCACAGGTGGAGAGCAAAGGACTAAATTACACTAGAATTATCTTTGTCTAGATGTACAGACATATGCAACTGTCAGGTCAAGGTAGGTGAGATGCTAAAAACTTCCAGAAGTTCTCAAGGAAGAGAGAAAATAAAGGAACCTAGACCTTGTCTTTACAAGGAAAAAAGTTATAACATGAAAATTCTATTTGCAGAAATAATTCTGTCAAACAAAACTCCATTCATACGTACAGCATACAAACCAACCCACAACAGAGAGACCACTTTTTCCAGCTATGACAACTGTCTCAATCATTCATACTGTGACACCGGGATACCACTGTCACACTGAAGCAGACAGAACATGGTCCAATTTTGACCATTGGGAACACATGCCCAAAATCTGGACCTGTGCTGAGCTCTTTTTCAGTGCTCAAGAGCTGTTTGTTAACATATAACCAAACACTACAAATTACATCTGTCATTAAACACCTGCTACAATCTGAGGGACCACAGCAGCCATGGGCAGCACTTCTTCACTGTCGTCCAATTTGACCATATGGTTTTTCAGAAATGCTTAACAACACCCCAGTTCCTTTTGCCTTCAACTCATGCCCTGGAGTGAGTTACCTCTGGATATGTCTCTCTTCATTAGCTACAGAGAAAGTATAAATGGGCAGGCTAGAGTGATCATCTGACTTCTAGATGCAAAAGTCAGGAGGGGAATCCTACCATCTGTCTGTCTGACATAAACAATCCTAGCAAGTTCCCCAACAGGGCAAGTAAGGCATCTTGTCCCAGAAATGAAACCCAGCCAGCAGGCATCACTTGGGCCCTTGTCCTGCTGCAATGCCCACTGAGGTTGCTGCAGTATGTTAGCACAAGGCAGCAAAAACCTAAAGGGATATTGGCCTGTCCTGGAAATGTAATTTTATTTTATGTCATGACACTGCAAAATAATTGTGCTCAAAATAACTGGCTTTACTGCCTAAATGCATTTTTAGTACTCAAGCATCCAGGTGGATTCAATTGTGCTTGCAATTTTGCAGACATTAATGAGAGAGACTAAATGACTAAGGCGGGGAAAGAGAACAACACTGCACTCCTATGAGACAGCTTGACACATGGACTAGAGCACAGCACAAGCTCTCAGGAGCCTCAAAGTCTACTCCTGTTTTGACCACTGACTGACAAATGTTGTAAAACTAAGCATGGAAAATAAAACACAACTGTTCTCCATGTCTTTTACAAAAATAATACTGGCTGAAATCTTCAACAAGTGTAAACTATCAAATAACAGAAATCACTGGCTCCAAAAGAAGCAGGACTACAAGCCAAATTCAGTCAGCTTTTAAGAATAAGAACTTCCTTCCTGAGCATCTTTTCCAAAAGCAACATGTGACACAGCATGAATATAAGCAACACTTAAACTGTTACAAAATGCATTAAAAATAAATTACTTAAATCCAGAAACATTATTCTGATGGGCTGAAGCACACTTAGAAGTAGTATTTTTATGTCAATAACTGTTTACAGAACCACAGCCTTAACTGATACTCCAAAAGCCATTTCACTCTTCACGGAAGTTTTCATTAAGAAATAATGTACAAGGCACACTAAACACTGTCGGGCCAAACACATTCTACTGTTTATTACACATATTACATTCTTAAATAAAAATGCGTCACATAACATTTTTGCATAGATATCTTACAATATACCAATTTAAAAAAGAATTATGAAACAGACCAGTAACAAAAATAAATTTTTTCTTCATTAAAAAGGCAGAACTGAGGGCTACAAGATTGGGTACTTCTGTGATATATTAGAAATACCAGAGTAGGCCTGAGAGAACGTGACCGAGGGCATCTCCGAAATGCACTTGTCAGACACATCTGGTAAAAGAAAAATTATAGTGCAAAATGAAAGTCCTTCAAGCAATGTTGTTTGTTTTTTTTGTTTGGTTTGGTTTTTTGTTGTTTTTTTTATTTAAATAGAGAGCATTCATACATGTTCTTCTTGTTGTTGTTGTTGTTGTTAAAGGAAAATTCCCCAAACAAAAATCTAATGTGTGGTAGACAGCAAGAAAAGTTTTGAAGAACAACAGGGAAAACAGGTAACTTAACAATGAAAAAAAAAATCTCAGCCTGCATTATTTTTTCAACTAGGTGAGCAGACGTGCCAAACTAAGGCCTTGTATCTAAGAGAAAAGCTGTTACAATTTATATGCAGTGATTTCAAAACCAGGTACTTAAACTGGTGCAAGAACTTTCCTGTAGAGGTATCTTAATTAGTTGAAGCATTTCTTACACATCAGCTTAACTGCATAGAATGCCAAGGCAAACTTGATCCAGGCAATCACACAACAGGTGCAGCTACAAAGTAATTTAGCTAGACTGACTTTAACGCAGGGCAGCTTCCCTGGTAGAGACATGGCCTTGGTAACAAAGTAGTGTTTAAACCAGTGTTTTGATCTCCTTCCAGAATCTGACAGGTCTGGGGATTTAAATACAGAGTGATGGGTAAAACATACGTTGCAAAACATAAAGATCAGCCCTTCAGCCATCAGGCCTTCCAGGGACTGCATGTTAGCTTTTCATTTCCCCGAGAGCCCAACAATAAAGGCTAAAATTGCCATGTTTCCATCCATTCTAGTTCCCTTTAGTGTGTACATGCGAAGCCCTCATCCCCCTCCCTTCCCACCTCCCCTCCCATTCCCAAATTTGCAGCCTACTCATTCACAGTACACAGCAACGTGTATTTCCCAGCACTGTTGAAAACTTTCCTACAGAAGCTGACACGATTCCTATAAACGCAGTGGCAACACCAAGTGCCCTCCCTATAAGAAAGCAATAGGCACGGTTGGCTACTACAAACTCTAAGTCAGTAGCTCAGTTTGCTCTTCTGTGTAGGTATATACAGTATCCTGTTGTACATCCACACCCACACAGAGACAGGGTGGAGAACCTGTTTTCTGGCAGTATAGAGAAGTTAGGATCAAAGCACTTAAAAAAAACCACCAAATCAACGCTTTCATTTTGAAAATCGTAGAGTTCCAACTTCAGTTATTACACAAAAATGCCACCAACAAGCATTAAGGAAAATTATAAAACCCTGTTTTTAAAATGACGCCTGCATTTGAAAGTTTTCAGGTAGGGAAACTCATTCTTGAGGTGATAAAGGCAATCTACTCCCCATCTCGACATTTTTATGTATATAATTTATATATACAATTATATCATTATATATATAACTTATATAGCACAAGTATTCTCAAGATTTCTTCCTCTGAGGGAGGAGGAAATTCTCAGCTTTACAACACAGATCGTAGTACCTGGTAGGCCAGATCCTACAGTCTTTACAATGCTAAATCTTGCCACTAAAGCCTGTGCAGAGCTGTGGAGGAGAAAGACTGCAGTAGTCATCCCTAAACTATTAATAAAAAGAGACACAAATGTGACAAAAGGAAGAAAAGTATCCAAGTTTGATCTGGAAAAGATCATTCATGAAGGCGTAGTTTAAATGCTAATGAAAGACAGGCAAGGCTTGTCAATGAGTAGTTGTAGTATCTTGGGAGAAAAATATTTCCATTTTTTCAAGACAGAGTTAAATAGTTATTGTCAAGCATTGGGTTTTTTCTTGGTTTTTAGATATCTTTACAAGTGCAATTGTATCTGAAATCAGCAAAAACTACATTAGAAGTTCTGAGTTAGAGCATCACCCAGGATATGAAAGCTCAAAAACAGTCCTACTGGATGGAATGACAGAATGTGCCAAGTCCTGAATGAAATCAAGAGTAAAAGCCCTTGATCCACTGAGTGCTGGCCTTGCAACATTAAATTATTTACAAAATTTTCCTCTTAATTTTTTTTTTAATTTAAATATTTTGATATACATTAAGAAAGAGGAAGGGAAATACTTAAGGAATTTGGACTTAATCAGCTTTGTCAAAAGTACCAATTACCACCTCTTTTTGTATAAAGACAAATAAAGTGTGTTAAATAGGAGGAGCAACCTTTATATTAGATACAAACCCCAAATTCTCTAGGGTCAGATAAAAAAAAGGGAGAAAGCCTGCTTCTGTATATATCAGAAAGGTCACATCTAAGATATACCCAATCACTGCAACAATCATATTGATCAACTCCATTTTAGCTAAACACCCTAGTGATGAGTTAATTTTTTTATGCCTGAAGTTAAAACAATTCTGAAAGCAAGGGTTGAGGGATCCTCTTGCACTCAGGTTCTTCTTCCTCATCTGTGTTTGGTCAGTTTTTCCCACGCATTAAGCGAAAATGTGCTACCCCAAGAAAAACAGCAAATTCCAAAAAGTCTCAGGAAAATAAGAATGAATGGAAAAGAAGTTCACCTTTGTAGAAATACGTTGGCTTAGATTTCAGGTCCTGGAAACCATTTCTGAGACATCACATGGGTCTTCCAGGCTAGCAAACTTGTTTCCACAGTATCTGACTGGTCCCTACAGCTGTGACACGTAGCAAGGTATGATATTGCTTCAAACTGGTTTGCTAATGGTTTGGGGATTTTAAGATTCATTCCTCTCTAGGTCTCCCTCATGAAGAAACCTTATAAAGTTTAACATGGATAAAACTCTCAGAATTTGAGAAAAAACCTACAGATCTGCCCTACAGTCTGTTTCATCAGTACAACACTACGAAGAAATAGAACCAGTACACATTTAATCAGTGAGAGCTGGGAACTGATCATAGAAACACAGAAAAATTAATATTGGAAGGTACTTCTGGAGGTCACCTAATCCAACATTTAACTGTTTAAAGAAAGATTAGTGAGATCAGACTGCTCAGGGCCTCATCCCTAACATTGAAAGAATCTAGAATTTCACTTTGTTGCCAGTTTAGCCGGGTAATGTCATTGTCTAGACTGAGTACTAGCTACTGAAAAAGAACAACTCAGAAATAATGAAAATACTCTGGATTCTGTCACTCAGTTTTAGACCAATCTCTATAAAATATATCTGATATTTTATGTTGCTCTTTATCTCCTAAGGGGAAAACCAAACAGAACAAAGATGCACTGAAGTGTCATTTTAGTGTAAGAAGTGACTAAAATACAGCATCATATGTCTTCATATTTGATACAGTACAAATGAAACAACACATTTTTTTAGTTCAAAGTGAACCACCAATGATCATGTTAAGAAAAACAGAATTTTGCTAGCTAGACCTCAAGCTGGTGGCACAGAAGTATATTTCTATAAGCATCTTTTTATGCACAGATTCAGCAAATTTGATTAGAAAACTATTTATAACAGTGCTTCCTGAATTACTTTTTATTAGTCAGTTTTCAAAATAGAATCTTGACTTTAAATTGTTTAAGATAATGGAAAAATCCAGACTAAATACATTTTATCAACACTGTCACATACGAAGCACATTTTGACTTGGAATATTCTGTCTTGGTCTCCCCACCACAAGAAAATGATTGACATATAGGACCAAGTCTAGCAGAGAGTCACCACGAAGGTAGTGGAACACATGATGGATGAAGAGAGGCTGAGAGACATGATTCAGCCTTAGGAAGAGAAGGGTAAGTGTAGGTTTTATTGCTATCTCCAAACACCTAATCAAGACTGTAGAGAAGAAGCCAGACTCTCCTTGGAGGTGCACAGTGGAAGAGGCACTGAAAACAAGTTTGAACACGGAAAATTTCTACTTGACACACAGATTTTTTAATTTCTTTTTTTTTTTTTACCATGAAAGTGGTTAAATATTGGAGCAGCTTCCACAGAGAGGTTGCAGAATTTCCATTCTTGAGGATATTTAAAACTCAACTGGGTATGGCCATGAGCAACCAGCTCTAGTTGGAGGCTGGCTAAGATGGCCTCTGGAGGCTCCTTTCCACATGCATGATTCTATTATTGACTGCTCTGATCCAAAATACCATTTATCTAATCACAAAAACACATTTATTTTAGTTGCTTCCTCTGTGTACACTATTTTGTGGGACTTTTATCTGTGTTTTCATCCCATAGTTCCATGACCTTGGAAACCACTATCTGACTTTCTTATAATGCTTCACTTTTGCAAATAGGCATAAATCTCACTGAAGGAAACAAGGTAAAGCTTCTCCTTTCTACAGCTGAATAACTCAGTCCTCAACTGTCACCAAATTTATGGGTTTGCTTTCAAGAAGCCTTACACAGAGCCCTTCCTCTTTAGTCTGATCTATTCATAATTTACAGAAAGAGCACAACTGTACAACTTTAGCAAGGAGACACAGGCCCAAAAAGGAACTAACTGTAACAGAGTACAAAAGTTTGAAGTGCACAGCTTAAAATACCTGCAAAGAAACAAAACTCATCATTGTAAAAAAAAAAACAGTCCTGGAATGTGTCACTAATTATACCTTTCCAGAATGGAGACTACTTCTATAAAATACCAAAGTTACGGTTCAAAATTTTAGTAATGACTAAGACACTTGTATATGAGCACCCAAAAACTGAAGTCAAGACTGGGTACACCATATATACAGCTGAAAAATATCTCCCTTTTCAAACACAAGAGGTGGTTCCAAAGCTCAAATTTTGGCTTCAGAGTTCAAGACCTGCTACAAAGCCTGAGAAATTTGAAATCTGCTTTTTACCCCAGGTTTTTCTATGTTTTTTAAGCTATTTGGATCCAGGATATAGCTTCTGGATGTAGGCCTGCCTTTTGAACAAAGTAAAGAGATATTTCAGCATTTTTTTCCCCAGTGGCCCTTGTTCTGGCATATTTAAATAAGATATCAACAAGACCATAAATGACAACTGGAACTAAAAAACAGTCCTGCTTGACTTTTTCCAATTTAAATAGAGTCTGGTATTTAAACCATCACTTAATAATTAAGGTTTGTATACTATTGATAGCATGTCTAAAGGCAGGTGTGTTCAGATAGCAAAGGAGGATATTTTTGCAGGTTCACAGCCAATGAATATCATAGTGGAGAATTTGAGAGCATAAATTTTAGGACACTACAGTAAGGAAATTCTAGGATTCTCATACTTTTTTAAATTTAATGCACTCACTGGATGCTCTACAGTTTCACACAGCTGAGGTTTCAGTTCCCATTAGACATCTTCCTGAGGGGCAGCACCAATCTCTGCTCTCTGGTGACCAGTGACAGGATCCAAGGGAATGGGATGGAGCTGTGTCAGGGGACGTTCAGGATGGACATTAGGAAAAAGTTCTTCACCCAGAAGGTGGTCGGGCACTGGAACAGGCTCCCCAGGGAAGTGGTCACAGTCCCAAGCCTGCCAGAGCTCAAGGAGCATTTGGACAACACTCTCAGGCACATGGTGGGATTCTTGGAGTGTCCTGTACAGGGCCAGGTCCTGCGCAGGATCATCAGACTTGATGATCCTTGTGGGTCCCTTACAACTCAGGATACTCTGTGATTCTGTGATCTGGCAGGATGCTCTATGTATTCCAACACAAATTGGATTCTAGGGCCCTCAGTCCCAGTGAAACAGCTGGGTGGAATGGCCATAAAAATATGCAAATACAGAAGTAGAGAAATACGAGATTGTCAGCAAGCAGTGCTCTGCAATTTTTAAATGTATACATATATATATATAGGCATATATATATACACATATAGAGTATAGTTAGTTTTAAATCTTTGGAATAAATTCAATTTTTCTTCTCTCTCTCTTTCTTTCTGACTTTCTTTCACTCTCTCTCATGCTCTTATCACGAATATTACATCATTGTCCCTAAAAGATGGTTAGATTTTGGTCCATATTTCATACCATATGGGCCAGACATCGTATTTCCCCCCTGTCCCCAAAGTGTTCAGTTGACAGTCACAGTGTTTTGTGAAAACTGTGAGGAAAACCAGCATCTTTTGAATAAATTCAATATCTCACTGGAACCAAAGGTTACAAAATGCTGAGAATTCAAGTGCCAAGGATCCTGGTGGCAGTTCTTAAAAACATCTATTGAGTTTCTTGTTTGCTCTTTTTTCCCCCTAGAGTACAATTTTACCTCCTGAAACATAAATTAAGGGAAATATTTAACAGTCAATGAGTCAAAACAGTCAAAGAAGGGCAGTTGGGTAATACATTATAAAAGAGCAGCAACCATTTGTGGACCACGCGCTTTTTTGTTTCATTTCTAGACACATCTTGTAGGGATGGTCCAAGAATATACAAAATATACAACCTAATGACCACCTGCCTGCTTGCATAGGCCATTTTCATGGTCCTAAATGCAGTCTTTGGAGTCAGGGCCAGTGCCAAATAGGTTCAAATACAAGTTATGGCAATACATTTTTTTGTTTGTTTTTTTTTTCCTTTTGTAATGAAGACTTTAATCCACTTTGAGCCAAAGAAATCAAATTACCAATATGACGGAAGGGTGAGCATGAGACTTCCACTTCTCCTTGATGATTCACACCGTAGGCCAAAATGGACCTCTAGGTTAATAATACTTTAGACCAATCATTTGGAAATGCCTCACTGCTGTATGTAAAATCCCTTCCTTCACCGCTCACATGGTTACATTTTTTCATATAGGAGTGGGCTACAGCATCAACTTGATGAACAGAAAAGCAGGACTTTGATAATTTCTTTAACGGGCTAATGCTGAATGAAGCCATTGTACTTGGAAGAGGTTCTTGATTTCCTACTCAGAGACGGGAGCAGGATTTTTGGCTTGGGGGTCTTTTTTGTGTTTAAGATGCTCAACAAATAGGTTTAAATTAAAATGTCTGCAGGTGCTCTTTACAGAAACAAAAGGCAAATGTTTTAAATTGGTTAATAGAAGAACTGCAAGAAAAAGCAACATAATTCACCACTAAATCACCGTGGGTTGTGGCTAATATGCTCACATGATGTGGAAGGAATCCTGTAGTCATGCCTGTGGCCAGTCCCAGACTGATATCCAGGTGAAGACAAGGAGTTCTGAAGATCACTTGTTTGTGAAGAAAAGAGAAAAAAGGTTTAAGCTTCCAAACAAGCTTTTGAAGTTTTTTGTTCAAAAAATAAAAAAGAAGTCCTAGCTATGGCAATAAGGTGAGGCTGACAGAGATATTAGGTGCTGTATCTCAGGGGTTTATCCCTTGGCTACTTAGCCATTGTGGCAGCAGCTTCCAGAGTCCCTAGTGCATATGTTGTGCAATAGCCAAAAAAAACAAAACCAAAAACAACAAAACAAAAACAAACAAAAAAACAACCACCAAAAAACCCCAACAAACAAAAATATAATCCTCTGTGAAGTCTAGATAAACTCAGGCCAAAATGAGGATGTTTGTGTCACAAGTGTCACTCCACAGTCAACTGCCATTAAGGCCACTGGTACTGACTTAAAAGGATCTCAATAGCTCAGTTCTAGGAAGAAGAACCAAAACCAAGACAGGTCAAAGTGTCTGTGAGAAGTCTGATGCACTGAACATTAGTAATTCTCAGAGAAAGAACAAAAAAAAACAAGAGGTTAATTTTGGCTACCCAACTGGGATTTGGTTTTCTAGGTCATTGTTTTCCCCCCATCTATTTAAAAAGAAAGTTAGTGCTACAAATATGCAACTTCAAGACGACATATTCTTCTACTGAGTTGCACTGAGAAGCAAGTTAGATAAGCCCCTCCTACTGCCATCCACCTGCAGGGAAGCCTCCTCTGTTCTCTTTGATTTCCGTTGGCAAAAACAGGAAACAAATCCAAGAGGGATGAAGTACTGTAAGTAATTGTTCTTTTTCACTGACTTCACCTCTATACCATTTCCTCGCCTGCATCTTCTCCCATCCAGCTGGGGCAAGGCATAAAAGAACCGATGTTGGTATTGAAGTGTAACTGGGTGCATGACACTGTGAGCATGTGGTCCCTGTACAGAGGGTTACATGGGATCAAGTTCTCTTCTCCTGTAAGGTAGCACGTTGTAACTTCAGTTCCACTTTCATCTCACAACACTTAGCCCGGGTGACATCCATGTCAAGCTGTCTGATATTTAGATGTGTCTCTTCATGTGGAGGGCGAGGTGATCCGACCTGGAGAAACACCTGCAACATAAAGCAAGCAGGAAATGAAGTAAGTATAGGATTTTGGAAAATAGGGTTTCTGCTCCTTCCTTGTTATCTACAGGAGAAGATACATACCCCAGTTTAGAGACATTCCTTGGGTTATCCATAGATTACCACCAAAGCCTGTGTGATTGACCTCTGTGCCCACAAATAGGCAACTACCTGGCTCTTCTGCAACTGAAGAGATGACTCTTATCCTTTCCCTGCTCCTCTCCCTCTCATTTCTTTCACCGAGTCAGACATCGGGGAAGAGTGCTCATCTATACACCTATACTATAAAATCAAATATTTAGTATGCATGTGTTTTATCAGTTTTATTCAAGTACTCAGGAGCACCATTTTTAAAAATACCAGCTTTCTCAAGTGCCCACTCTTTGCAAAAAGCATCAAAGAATAGCGCTAGTTTTGAAAGCTGAATTCTCATTTCTTACTCCAAACTGGAAGGAAAACTGGTCCAGAGTTTAGAGGCTGGCAATCCATCAGGCTTCATATCTCTTCCTTCATCTCAGCTGGGAATCTGGGTGGTAATATGTGGATTCTGATGAATATTACCTCCCTGAAGGATGTTGACAGAAGATACTATGCCTATGTTGTAAGAGTGATAATTGAAAGTCAGAAAAGGCAAGGAAGCTGTAAATCACACAGGTGTGGTAAAACCAGGGGGGAAAAAAGAAAGCCAGGACTTGAGCTTTCAGCTTCTGTTCTTTATCCACAAGACTGTTCCATCTCATAATAAAATGTTTTCTCTTTCTGAACATGTAGCTGGATGCTGATGAGATAAGACTCCATACCCATTCGATATGGGATTGAATGCACCAATCCATTGCACCTACAGTCATAGTGTCATTTAAGATACGTATGGCACTGCAAACCACAGGAGAAGCAGGCAGTGGTTCTTGCTGCCTACCCCACAGCCCTAAAATGGAGCCTGTGACAGTGGCAGGACTCAGACACACTCAGAAATCAAACTTCTACCAGAAACTTCAGTTGAGCATTTAAAAACAGGAGGTTTTGGAGTTCCCTTCAAATTCTGGCTTATCTTCTTTCCACCTTAAGCCACAAGACACTGGCATATTTATTTTAAAAACATTTATGACAAATATCACACCAACCCCCGCCTACCTGTGACTTTTGAGTAAACTGGTTCTGTGGGCTCCAAGAACACTAGGAAAAGCTACTTACAGAACTGATTTGCCTGGCATGTCTTTTCAGTGCTCCACGGAACTAGAGTATAAAGCAGCCACCAGTAATGGTCTGAAGAATATCCATATGGCTTATTGTAAGAATCAAGATAGCTCACATATGGGTGCCAAGTGTATTTTTAAAAAAGCAGAAGTTAAGTGTTTTGTAGTTTTCAGAAAGAAGAAGCTGAAGAACAAACAGAACAATCCCCCAAAAAAGCCAGTACTGGTAGATAAAAAAAGAATAGTCAATCTAAATACCCAAAGAATAAACACCCTAAGCAGAGAAAGGCTAAGAAAGAGAAGAACTATAAAAATGAAGCTATTTTAAATAGTATGGGGACCTTTTCTGTCCTGCTGAAGCATTCCACTCCACATGTAATCAATCTGCATCTGCAGAGATGAGTGATCAAAAGGTACCTTTTTAAGACAAAGAAACCCTAAAACAAAACAACTTCCACAAGAAAAGTCATTTACTCATCTCCTGTGAATGAGCAATGAGCATAGCTCTGGTCAAGTAATCTCTTCTCTACTTCCATGGCTTACAAGGAAGTTAATACTTTCAGAATGGCAAAAATGAAAGACTTCAGAATAGGATGGAGGAGGCATTCCTCCCAGGTCCTACATGAGGCACAGCAAGACACATATGAATCACAGTGGACACTGTGCTTTCAAAACAGCAGGTTCTGCACAGCTAGAATTTTCTAGCCCTAGAGTGACAGAATACAACCTTGGACCAATGTCTCATCAGTCTTCAACTGAGAAAGCAGCAAGCTCTGGCTACAAGGGCTGCCAAAACAAAACAACAGCTTGAGTGGCTGCCAAAAAGACATGCACCAGCTGGCACTTCAGTCTAGGACTAGTCATAAGACCCCCACCCAAGCACAGCTTTTCCTCTCCAATTGTCTCTTTTATAGATGCAACTCAGGAAAGTGTATGCTGAGTCACAACATAGTCAGATCTGTTAAAATGATAGTTTCAGTACATTGCTTCACATCAATAACTACTATATTAGCATCTGTAATATTTTTATAGGTAATAAAATGGTGCCCTATTTGCTAGTTTATGGCTAATAAAACAGTACAATACTAATCCTTCACATTCTCCCGCTGACTAATTTGGTTAGCTCTATCTCTTGGTAAGGCTGGTGGATGTGGATATTTATTTTCAACTGTAAAACAGTCTATACAAAATTTTTGCAGCTAAATCACACTGTCAAAAACCCTCTTGATTGCTAGACACAATTGTTTTTTTCTTTCTGGGACTAGAGGTAGCAGTGGAAGAGGCTCCACAGGATAAGCTCAAGAGAAACTACTCTCTTCAAAAATCAAGGAACAGAGGCTTGCTGGTCTCTAGTCCTGCCCATGACACAAGCCTTTTCTCTGTACCTGTGGCTCCACATCTCCTTCAGTTCCAGACTAGCTCTGCACATCACATGTGGGCCCACCACAGCCTTCTCCATCATCCCTCCCCCAGTCTACCTCTTCCTAGAAAGAACAGTTTATGCTAGAATAAGACACTCTAATTATAAAAGTTGTACGAGGATGTGTGATACACGAATTCCCTGCTCCCAAACTTGATTCCTTCCTTTCTCTTTCTGCTGTATCTCCTTAGCAACACAATACTGCTTGGCACTGAAACCTCTGAAGGAGAAAAAGGGAAGGTAAGTACAATGAGAGAGAATATACTGCTCAGCCATCTTTCCTGCCAGCTGTGGATTTTCCACTGTGGGATGTGTTCATTCCAGCTAAGTGCACTCTCATCTTGCTAACAACAAGGAAACCATGTGCACACATGCACATACGCAGAGAGGAATATGTATCCCAACAGTCTGGCACTAAGCTGCTGTCTCCTAAACACCTATTTATGTAGAATCAGCAAGTGCCACTACCCTGTCAAACTCTTCCCCTCGAAGTGCTGAGGGCTTGCACACTGTGAGGAACAACCCCAGCCTGTGTTTCTGAAGAGCAAAATTCCTGAGGAATGTAATAACCAGCATACCCCTGGCATCTGGAAGGCACCAAGGACTTTCCTGGTGGAAAGCACACCACTTTAGCCGATTCTCCTTTCTCTCCTGCTGCCACAAAGCCACACACTATTTGCAGTACATATGTTACTCCAAGCAGTCATAGTTTGCCAGCAATGACTAACAATGCGATCTGTGGGCTGCATGGTGTTGGGATAGGGCTGGGACAGCAGGAGAAGACAATCTCATCTTCTTATCTCTTTTGTTACAAAACTGACTTACAATACTCCTTTGACATTGGTCGGAGGTGAGAGACACAAGCACATCTAAAAACAGTCTTGGAAGGGAACTGCAGCCAGACTGCGAACAACATCCCCCTCTGCTATCTGAATCAGCCCTTCCATGCTCTGTTTGCTAAGATACAGCCTTCAACTCTGAACAACAGGCATAGGATTTGTGCTATATCAGTGCTGTTAAAACAGCTCCAATCAGCTCCTTAAAACCTAACAAGCCAGCATGTCTGAGAGTGGCCACAGCTTCTGTCAATAATGGTGAGTGCAATAAAGGGTAGCAGTTCAAATACAGAGAAATTGTTCTCCAGCTAGAATCCTGGCTCAGGAAGGCACATCTTTAAAAGTCTGCCTAAATGGCTAAAGGCAGTTTTAGGCTCATGTTTCAGTGTTTGCTTGAGGTGACCTCTGCAATAGGTGGTAGCAAAGAGGCCTGAGAATGAGAAAAGAATGAAAAATAGTAGTATGGCAGAGTGGGGCAAAAGAACAGGCACTGTCACTCCAAAAGCTTGCAACAAATAACTGGGGGAATAAGGACAAATCTACCTCCTATCAACACACAGACAGTATGGGCACAGAGTTTAACAGTGTACAATCCTCAGCACTCTGAATTTTATTAATAGTTTTTCCTTCATCTACACATTCAGCAGAAGAGCAGAAAATGCATTAGATGATTACAGGAATATATTTCTTGACTGCAGTGACTGAGTTTGCTGCCAAAGAGAAAAGCTAGGTAGAAAGGGACAATATGTAGAGGGAGAATAACGAATACTTAACAAAGGACTGAAAGAGACCAATGAGTTTAAAATACTGGCAGTATTTCTTTAGATCTCTGCTAAAAATATTGTCTGTCCTGACACAGAAACCCTGGGGCTGTGTGTATATGTGTACGTGTGTGTGTGTGTGTGTGTGTGTGTGTGTGTGTGTGTGTATTTGTGGGGCCACTCAGAGGAAAGAAAAGAGAAAGGCAATGCCTTACATTTAAAACAGAGAACGTAATTGTTCCCATTCACAGAAGTGCTTAAACAAAAGCAGAACTGCAGAGGTCCCTATTTGGCTTATCCTGTCCCTCATTCTGAGCAAACAAAAGATGATCCAGGGATAAAACAAAAGATAATCCAAGAGGAAGCCCTCCGTGGGGGAAGGGGGACGGGAAGAGGGGAGACAAGGGCAGAAGAGCACTTAAGGAGATGAAGCTCTTGGAAAGGCAGGATGTGAAAATGATCAAATTTCCTTCCCATAAAAGGATGGGGTCCCTTGTTTATGTCCCACACATCCTCTCTTCACGCATATTCTCTGTTGGTCTGGTGTACCCAGAGGCTTCCTAGAGGCTTTATTGTATTACAAAACGTTTCCTTATCACAGTCGAGAACCTTAGTGCTGCATTAAAAAGATGGGTAATTTTCTTAAGCCTCTTTTAAAAATATATATAAATAGGATTAGCTGGATAACATGTTCAGATGCAAGCACATTATTTGATTACTCAATAGTGGATCCAGGTTTCACCCAGGGCACTGCCAATCTTCAACTGGGGGGGTGAGTGGGGGAGAAGTGCTCATTGTTCGATCCTGTCAGTGCTGTCAAGCGTCATTACAGGGGTAATTGCTTTTGCTCCACTCTGATTTCTTATCAATTGGGATTGGGGATGTGGAGAAGGGCGTTCTTTTGGTTTTGTTTCTAAATTGAAAGAACCCAGCTTTCAAAAACACTCAGCACCGAGCGAGGCTGACCAGATTTTTCAGAGAAGCTCAGCATTTATTGAAGCAGCTAAAGCAGCGAGGACTGTACAAACGAATGGCGGTGAGTGGCCGCAAGGGCGGCTCTCCCGGAGAACCGCTGCGTGCTCAGCTCACACCCCATTTCTGCGTGCCCAGAGCACTGCTGCGTGCCAGGCTCCTCAGGAACCTCAGCCCTGCACACCTGCCAGGCATTCAAATCTGGGCCCTCACAGAATGGAGGGCTTCCCACTTCAAACAGATGTCAGGAGTGAGATTTAAATCTGTAGGAAAAGATTCACTAATTAGCAGGAATGTACAGAGATCACTGATCTTACACAAAACAACCCTATGAACTTGAAGGGTAAAATGTATCTAAATCACTCTTGGGCTTTTGGAAATGATGCCCTTTCTTGTCTTTTCTTTAGGAGCCCTGGACTCAGTGCTAAGAGAAGACAATGATCACTACAGAAATTAATGCTGTAATTTCCCTAAAGGATTCCTAGATTTGGGCCACTTGTGGCACAACAGCCACACACTCCCCGTTCCTCCTGCCACACACCAATGTTTTTGTGAGGCTCACCCTGCCAAAATGCGGGAAGCCAGCGGTACTGCTTGGGGTAGTCCTTGCAGCAGAGCAAACAGAGGGAGCTCTGGCTGTGTGAGCACAGCAGGCTTACAAGATCAGGAGACAAAAAGCTGGGGAGATGCTTTGTGTAGAGGTCCACCACCGAAATGGTCTAAGGCCCTCTGGATGTCTTCTCTGCTTTAAGAGTATTAACAAGAGCTACCCCATGAACTGAATCCTGTGCCCACAACAGACATCAGTGGGGTTCAGTCAGACTTATACCTGGTCCCACGTTTTGTTCTGTGCTGTGGGATGGAAACAGCTTAGACTGCTTAGGAAGAATTCCCCATCTGCCAGCCTGCCTGGCCACTGAGGAAGAGAGGACAGAGGCTGAGCAGAGGGTCCCTCCATGGTACAGGGATCCAGGCAGTGAGACAGAATGGGCATCTCTGCTGGCAGCTAGGTCTCTTGCCTCTAGGGGCTGGTGGCTCCATGCCAGTCACAGAAGCCCACAGGTTTCTTGAACACCACGTTAGGAGCTGCATTACCTGTCACAATGGTTGCATTTAAAGGGCTTTGCGCCTGTGTGCTTTCTGTAATGCCTCGTGAGCTCGTCGCTCCGTGCAAAACGCCACTCGCACCCTTCCCACGAGCACTTGTAAGGCTTCTCACCTGCAGAGGGGAGGAGAGAACAGTCAGCGTGGCAGCAGCATTACTGAGCACTCAACTTGAAAGCCCTGTGTCCTCCCACCCTACCTCTAACCCATCTGAGCAGGTTAGCCTATCACACAACTCATGGCCAGTGTGGGATGGAAATAACTCAGGGCTTGTGATGTATTGTACTGAGGATAGTTCCAGTTCAGATTTTACCATTGCTAAAATTCTCACACAGCCTTCTATCTTGTTTCTAACAAAACCAACTGGCCTTTGAAGAAGCCCTATGAATGTCCACAAAAGCCTAAGCAGCTGTATGGCTGAAGTCTGATTTTCAAACAGCTTTTCAGCTCACTCCATCCTTGCCAGATGTATTACTGTGGTACCTGAGTAACTGTTGTAACACCTGAACAGTATATGGGTGTGCACCATTCCTGTGTGACCACCACTACTGCATTACACGCTTTACCCCAATTCTATTTACCCTTTGCCTGGCCAGCCTCACATCCGTTCCCCTCAAGCATTCATACCTGCTGCCCCCAAGGACTGCACCTTTTTTACTTGCTTTTGACAACAAAATCTACTCCTAGAACCAAGATATATGTGTCAGGTCACCAAATATGAGAAGATACATTTTTACTTTGAATCAGCTGGTCCTTCACACTTCTTGCACTACACCTTCATCACCTGTTATTCTGCCCCAAAATATTAATACCATTGAAGGCAGTGAAATGATATAGTGATAAGACAGGAGAGATTCTAGTCTACTGGTAGCAGTTGGACCCAATGATTCTTATGGGTCCCTTCCAACTCAGGATATTCTATGATTCTGTGTTCATATTTAATTATCTTCTAATTCACATCAGTCTCTGCACATCATGCACTGCCATGGTGTAATATCTGTGGAGTCATTAACACCTTCTGATGAAGAATCCCAAGTCATTACTTCCTTTTCCTTACTCAGTGAACATGCATTGGTGTGCATTCAAATTTAACATCTCTCCACTACAACAAATGCTCCAGTGCATGTCCTCCTATATAAACTCCATGTCACTCTTCCCCACACAGTCGAGATAAAATTCAGACAAGAAATCATTTTCACTACCAAGCTTCTATGTGGATTATTACTTATTTATTTGTTCTTAAAATTGCTAAGAAGGTAGTCTTAAACCAACCATGAGCCACACCAAGGCTGCAATCTGTAAGACCCCTCTAGGCCAGTCACACAAAACAATCATTTGACCACAGCAGACAATGCAGAGACATAGATTGCTGTATTTAGTGTGTGTCTATTCAGCAAGTAGAAGAGTGAGATCTGGTTATGGGAGACCTATGTATACCATGATGATGAACTGTGGAGGCAAAAAGAGCAAGAAAAGTGAAAAGGGAAAGAAAATTGCAGCAAAATACATGAAAAAACGCTGTGCTCTAGTTTGTGACTTTCTGCAGACTTCTTGTTGCACAGGCAGCTCTGCTGCACAGTGGTCATCTGCCCCAGACAGAACAGCAGAATGGGCTGAGACCTTAATTGAAGTTGAGCCATTTTACTGGCCTCTGAGAACGTGCTTTGGCTTAGTAGTTCCATTAAAGATTCATTGGGATGAAGTTGTGAAGAGGGGGCAGCAGCTGGCAAGACTACACCAAAATACCCATTTATCCCACAGTCCCTGAATCAAAAAAGGCCAGCCTGGATGTTCCTGTTGTGAGTCACTGTCCCCCATGGGAAAATGCCCAACAGGACAATGGACTGAGCCACCAGTAACACTGTCCTGCTTAGAATGTGCCTGCTTGGTCATCTCTGCAGACTCACCTCTTCTTCCTTTATTCTTTGAACAGATTTCTTCAGGAAAATAAGAAGTCAGAATCTTCTTCTTAGTGAGCAAGGTGCTGGTCTTGTTTCTGGGCTGGATACTCAACTGTACCTCAAACACTGTCACCAGTGCCAGCCCCATGCACTGGAGCTGCAGTTGAAGCAGTCTCCCACTAGCCCTTTGCAGCCTACCTGGCAAACAGCACCTGCTCTCCTCAGGAAAAAGAGATTTCCCAGGCCTGATCCTGCGCCTGTGATGGAGCACCAGTTTTGCCTGAACAGTTCATGCATTATTTTAAAAAGTTGTCAGTAAACAAACGTCGATGATAATGCAGTTCCTTGGTTCTCTGACGCTCTCTAGTGCCTACCTTAGACTGGAGACAGCCAGGCAGAGAAACTGCCTTGCAGCACATCTGCCACACACACTGCAAAGCAAATGCAGAAGACTGCTCAGCCAAATCTGGCAGAGACAGCCAATCTGAAGGATACAGTCATCTACAGAGCAGAAGGGTGAAGGAAAAGCATCCTGGGCTTTCTGTGAAACTATAGAGGTTACTAGGATTGGAGTTTGGCTTGTTAAAATTTGTCAAATAAACAGTGCTGTATACATATAGGTTATGAGAGACAGAAAAGCCAAGCACGGTTACTGGTAAACCCGCAGAATGACACATATCTCTGTTACTTGCTGCAGGGGCTCCTCTCCTGAGTGTTCCAGCTCTGGCCTTGCACAGCAACTCAGCACTGAGCTGAGTTTTGTTTTTCCTTTGTAACCCAAGCCCTGTTCAGCAAAATGTCAGACAGTACCTCCCAGTGCTCCAGACTGCATGCTACCATACTGCGCTCCCAGTGCACAAGGTAAATGCAAAGGAGCAGAGTGACCTTTGAAGCCATGTCAGACACCTCCTTGACCCAGAGACCTCAAAGAGGGTAGATTTCCTGCCCTCCTGCAGCTACTCAAAAATACAGGAGGGAAGGAGGAGAGAGACCTGCCTGTCTCTGCAGGTGAAGACTAAGAACAAACTGCTCCTTTAATGGCTGCCTTCACCTCACACGAAGTTGAAATGGAAGTGTATCTTGCCAAGGTGCACATATGTAGAAAGCATGGGAATGAAAAAGAGGGGAGGGTCCTCCTACCTCACTGCTGGCAATAGCAGGGAGAAAAAATGGGAAGGATCCTTTCCATGTGTTAGGCTGCTCTTCTCTTGTTCAGAGGATTAGTGAGACTAAAAAGATAGATGATGAAATCTTCCTCTGCTGAAAGCAATGCAACACTCCTACTCACTTCTACAGGGCCAGGATCTCCCTCTTTTTAAGAAATTAATTATGAGCTGCAAAATCCAAATAAAAATAGGAACATTAATGGAGTTGTGCCACACTGACTTTTTTCCTAATTTCTCAAATTAAAAACTACATTTAAAACTTGTGCCTGCAAGCCACACCCAGGAAGGAGGCTCTACTCCTTAAGTCACCTTTATTCAACACAAGGATCTGTGCAGTCCTGAAATAAATACATAAATCCACATTTATACAAATGCACTTGATGGAGGAACCAGTCCTCATCCAAAAAGAAGCTATTACCTGGGAACATGTCAAATACTCAGTTCTTTCAGTTCAGAACTTACTCCACACCATGGAGCTGTTTCAGATTCCACACATAAATAAATGCACCTGGGAAGCAGTGCAGATATATTCAAGCAATTTTTATGCAATTTTCTCCTATGAGCACTCGTGTTAAAAAATTTATCATTTGCTTATGGAAAAATCTGTAAGCGACAAAGAATACTGGCTTTCAGCTGTTTCTACTTTTCCCCCTGGGAGTCAGAGACACTACCTAGTGATTCCAAGCTTACTGACTTGTAGTTTCTGTGGGCAGCATGTGCATCAGAGAGCAGTGCAGCACAGTGAAGGAGAGCTGCAGTGAGACAGTGGGTGCACAGGACCCAACATCCACACTGGGTACACTGGAAGGGTGTTATTTCTGGCTGGCCACAGCCTTGTCCTGTGGCCTGAGTTGGGCTGTAGGTGAAGCGTGCCAGCTGTGCACTCACACAGCAGCTCCTGGGATAGGAACAAAGCCCCATGTCTACACTCTAGCCAGGCTGAACCAAAGCACAGTGAATGGAGGCAACCAAAGCCTTGTCAAAAAGAGGTGACTTGATCACCAGGAAGCACATCAGACACATCTGAGTTGCCTGGTGAGGATCTCGGAGAAGCAGCCTGCACACACTTGCTTGTGCACAGAAACCTACAGGTCTGGCAGGGCTGTATCACCAAAACAGTCCTACAGCAATGCTAGTAGCCCTTCAGATGTACTCTAGGGTTTCAGTCCATCATGACTGCACACTTCTGTGAAGCAGCCTCTCTTCACTGCGGCTGTGTCCTATGGTCCATACCTCATTTTAACCTTTTCATGTTCCCAGAGCACATTTTATACCCTGAGACTGGGATGCTTGTAGGGAGCAGGCTCTCTAAATGCTGAAAGCATTGGGGAGTAGGCTCTCTGTTCCACTTCTGTTTATGGCACCTCGGCCAACTGGGATCTTCTAAAAGTACCCCTAAAGCACATTTCAGTACAGTCTGGCCCTCCATCCTCTATTTCATCCAGCCTGGTCCAATATGGTAACTGGAGGACAAAGACCTTTGAAAATTTATGGGAAACATGCAATTGTGAAGCTAAAACTGTATGTCATAACAAAAAAATCCATGAGACTTTGGCAGCCCTGAAATCGGCTCACTATTCCTTTTGTGACTAACATGAATACAAGACTAAGTATTAGGCATCTAGTTACAAAAATAAACAAATGATTGGTATAGCTTTCTCTTGAAAGCCAAAAATTCATCATTTGAAAGCATGAAAAAGCCAAGCACACAATCCCATTTACACTCCTGTGGCAAACACACTAGGTTTCCAGCAAAACATGATGGACAGAGCTGGGCTGGTTCTGTAATGACTACCACACTGGTCTTTGGAATCTCACCCTCCATTTTCCAGCCTTGGTCATTCTTGGTGAGTTTTGTCTTGTGCAGCTTTAGATGAAAGCCATCATCCGACACTGCCACCTAGGGCATTCTTTTTCAAGTTAATGGGGAGGCAAAGGCATGGGTGGACTGTGACACATCATATCCAAGCAGGCTTGAATTGGAGGTGAATTTCTCTACTTTGATGGTGCAGGGAACCAGACAAGCAGCACACCTGTATCTTTGCTCTCCAGGCACAAACCAGAGAACATCAGGTTTGTTGCTCTTACATGTATCTAAATTGTAAACCTTATACAAACCTTGACAACAAATATTTCCTTACAAAACACAGCAATGGGGATGTTGTCTCTTCTCAAGATCAGATTCCTCCTGTCCTTGCCACCTAAATCCCACAGACTTTTAGGTCCCAGACATATTTCTCTTGTCCAAGAAGTAAGACAGTGTTTGCTAAGACATCTCAGAGAGGCTGTTTTAGCAGAGTGATTAGTAGAAACACTGTTAAAGGACACAGAGGTACCTACTCAAGATCAGCTGAGGACATGATCACAAAACTACAGCACACAATGGGCACATTATACTTCTTATAGCTGCATCATTTACTGCCAGTACCAAGGGTTAAAAAGCTGCGAGTGCACTCTTCTACAGAAATAATGAGATTATAAAGAAGAAAACAATAATATTCAGACATCATTTACCTTCTGCTTTGTAGATAACCTAGGGCCGTGGTTTAAAACCTCTCTTTGCAGTCCTGCAGGCTAGGAACATTTATTTTGAAATATGGAGGAAGAAATTTGCTCTCTAGTCCCTGAATTTCTACAGCAGGGACTTTAAGAGGAAAACTCTCCAGATTTTGGGATGTGCACAATAAGATCACAGAATTCCAGTGTGATGGAGTGAAACCCTGGCTCCATCCAAGGCATTGGAAAAATGTTCATTAGGCTCAAGTTTCACCCTGTATCTTTATGGAACTGAAAGCAAAGACATTATGATTATCCATCCATCCATCCACATCCATTTCCTTACCTCTCCCCAGCACTCTCCTGCAGGGCACTTAGTAAAACAATCAAGTAGTTTAAGCTCCCAGTCCTGGAGTGAGCTTCAGAGGAGAATCACAGTCAAAATCCTTGCTGATACTTCTCTCTGCTAAAATGTGGTAGTGTCATGGGACTCCTTTAGTCCCTTGACATTCCTTTGTGATTTAGCCAAAAATGTTTAAAGAAACTGAGGGAAAACCCCCAAATTCTGCCTTTATGCTTATTTTGAAGACCATTCAAAGCAGACATTCATTGAACTATGTTTGAAGAGCTCATTAATATTACATAGCTACACAAAGCTAGCATGTGAAACTGCGTTTAAGAAAACAACAGAAAAAACCAGCATGTGTTCTAATCCACTGAGAATTTTTTACACATAGTTTCAAAATCCAAGAAAAAGTTGACTGAAAGAAACACAAATGTTTCCTTCCTTTTTATAAACTGTAATTAAAAAAACATTTAAAATGAAACTAGTTCTAAAAGTCTCAATGTCTAAAAATATGTATTGAAAGACAGTTTCAGCTATACTTTTTTCAAGACTGATGTTCCCAGAGAACTAGACAAACTGTAAAACTACAACTGAAAAAAAAAGAATTAAATGCAAGATTTCTTGCTTGTATTTTTCCTATAAGGAAGCTCTAGGGGTCTGAGCTGTGTGAAGAAATGTGTGAAGAATCAAGTAGTGCTTTTTAAGAGTGTTTTAGTAACTTTCCTTGCTATCCTAAGAGTGTTTGTATGATTTTTCTTGCTACCCTTCCTGAAAAATCCTTTTGGGACCTACTGTTCCTGGGCTGGTAAGTGTGACCATGCTGTTGCAGGAGCAGTAGTGTCACTGCAGGATGAACCCAGGCATCCTTCAGAGGCCAGTGCCTGTAGGGATGCTGCTGCTGCAGACACGAGTCACTCACAAGTGCCAGGAGCTGGTGTGGCTTTGGGGGAGAGGCAGCCCCCCAGAGCACCTCATAAAGAAATGCCAGGCAGGCATTCCTAGCTGCTCTGCAGTTGATGAGGAAAGTCTGCCTCAGCACAATGAGATGCCTAATGTGGAACTTCGCATTACCAATATTTTATATTTATGTAGCACTCTTCATCTCCAAGGGTCCCTGAGAGCTTTACAAGCTACATACATGGCATACTAATGAAGCCAAGCCATAATTCTTTTAATTAGCTGAACATCAGCACACAGCACATGGCACAACAGAAAATGTTACTGGTCACTGCTCTCTTCCTATGTAAAGTGCTGTATAAGATTTAATAGAAACGTGTCCAAGAAGGACATTTGGGTTTAAGGACCCCTGAAAAATGAAATCTAACCCGACAGGTCTCCTTAACACCAGTGCCTGTCTTCCCTCATTACATATACACACTTTGTCAAATATGAGACACAGAAGAGGAGCTGCCCCAGACCCACTCCCCACTTTCACATCAGATTCAGCACGTTACCATCACATGGCTCAGGCAGCTGCTCTGCTGGTGAGGTTACAAAAAAGCTGGTGAGGAGCTGCAGTCCAGAGCACAACAACATCAGCCTCTTTTTAAGATTAATAAGATCATTTCTTCAGCAAAAAGGAAGAGCAGGCTATTTAATACATACATCCTCTGGAGATCAATGCTAATATCTAAGCGTATGTGCGTGCAACCCATCAACCAGTAAAACTAATTACAAAAATCAATTTCAGATACTTTTCTGAGCCTTTCATTCCTCTATATACTCCTAATTGATTTTTGTTGGAGAATAGAAAGCCTAATTAATATTTTTATTATTTAAAAGGAATGCAAAGGAGGGGGCAATGGTCAGTGCTTAACTGGCCCACCAACGTTGTCTACGCAAAAAAAGAGAAAAAAAATTAAAATTGGCATTTTATTCAGTTTTGCCACCTGCCGGAAAAATGGAAAAGCCTTTGAAAGGGTGACAAAGCACAAGAGAAAAGCTGGCAGAAGACAGTATGGGGCAGAAGAGGAATGTGACAGGATTGTAAAATACACAATGTGAGAAGGTTGTACCTATTTTTAGAAGGGCAGGGATGATCAAGTGTAAAAGCTGTACATTTCCATGAATGATGTACAGCTCCTTTCATCCAAAAAGGTCAGCAGTGCCCTTATAGAGAGGTGACTCTGATCATATCTATATTAGAGATGGGGGAAAAGAGGTTAAGAAGCAGACCCAATGTCCAATCAGTCTTACTACAAACTTCAAAGCTCCGGATTAGCTCCTAAGGGCCTTGCCAAGGCTTGTCTACCAAGCCAGCAGCAGTCTTCAGCATGTAGCCATTCAGGACACAAAAAGAAACCAATTTTTGCAGCATTATGTCTTATGCACACACAAGCACCTAACACGCATCCACAAAGCCCACTTGCCTAGCTGAAAAGCAAAGTAAAGCAAAGCATGTAGCAACATTCAAAGAAATGGAAATGTTCCATTTTCTACTCAAGAGGCTGCATTTAACAAGCGCACACTGCCATCCACACTGAGTCCTGAAGGAGGGGAGGAACGCCTGGCTTTATCTCTTTGGGTCTGTGCAAGACTCCCATTGAGAGGGATAAAGCCTTTGCAATGTGCTCCCAGTTCAAACCCCTCTCCACAGCTCCTCTTTGAAGGAAGCTCCTGCATGGTGGGGAGCAGGGCTGGGGGACAGATCCTGGTGCCAGCCTGAGCACACAAGCCCAGCTTCTGCTCTATTAATTGCTGGTACATCCTCCCCTGGGCTGGGCCCTGGGGACAGCAGCAGAGCAGTAGGGACAGGCAAGCACCCAGCAGCAACACCAGCAGCAAAACTACCCAAGTAAGCCTCCAGAATAAATGAGTGTGGAGGGGGGAGGAAAATGAGAGGA
>VWYI01039496.1:402691-444736 GCA_013399455.1 Anthoscopus minutus | reverse complement strand
AGGAGAGGAGAGGAGAGGAGAGGAGAGGAAAAAGAAGAGAGATGGAGTTGCTTGGCAACGGGCGGGCAGAAGCAGCTGTGCAGCAGGTCGGGCTGGTACCCAGGCGGCGGGGCCGGCCCATTAGCACCCCGCATCTCATGCATTTCGTGCCGGGGTCTCCTAGTAACAGCCTGTGCACGCCGGGCTGTTGCGCTTCCCCTCCTCTCCTCCTGTTTCTCCCGATCAGGCGAGGCATTGCTGTTTGCCCTAATTACACATTCTCTGCTGCTTCAAGCTGCCATTACTTCAGTCCCCAGAGGAGCAGCAAGAAATTTTAAAAAATGTCCTTTAATAAGGGCGTCTAGTTTCAGATTCTGTGGAGCTCTGCAAGCTCAAAGATGCAAAGCAACAGAGCAGCAGCAGAAGGAACAGATGAAAAAGGAAAATACAGCAGCTCACTGGGTCAGATTTTTCCAGCACTCTGAAACGTGTTCTCTTCCCTTTGTTTTTGGTAAGGTATCTTAGAGGGTGAACAGTGAGATAGCCTTTGAGGGACATGGTGCATATTTACATAATCCAGAGCAGTGTATCAAAGATGTGTTCCTTGGAAACCTATGGTTTAGGTCAAGAGTTTCTGAGAAATTCCAGACTATATATAAAGGCAAATAGGCCAGGAAAAATATGAGACATATGTATCACGCACCGTGTTCAGAAATGGCAAAAAAAATTAAGATAAACAGACTCCCCTTTTCCAGATGCTAACATTTTAAATGGTTTTGCTCCATATTTTTGCTAATGAATGTGAGGTTTGCTTATTCAAACTATTGCAGTGCTGATGCTTTCCAGCATTTACCATCTTCTCCCTTTAGTCACTAGAAAATCAGAGAAAAGACGACCAAAAAACTGATACAGACTGACGGAGTCAGCACAGGAATAAAAGGCGAGAGGAAAAGAACATGCATTCCTTCTGATTTCCCATTTTTGTCAACAACAAAAACAGAAAAAGATCCAGGATCTCAATCATTCAGATATTGAATTTGATTTGGGGATAGAAGCAAAAGGGAAATCATGTGCTTGGGCTTAAAGAATACATTGGCAAGGTCTCTCACTGAAGGCTGCCCTGGTGCCAAGGCAGAGCTACCTCCATGCTGGCAGGCACGTTTGAAGGAGATCTCACCCTTCCTGGTGCTTTTTCCATCCTTGGGCACAGCTGGCACCCAGCAGCACACAAGTTCCTTGCTGCTCCACACTGAGCAGGGCTCAGTAAACAGGCCTTGGCAATGCTGCTGGGCAACCCTTGGTGAACCAAGCAGACTATTCCCAAGGGCACAAGGCAGCAAGTAAAGATAATTAATTTTACCAGCTAGAAAGCTTCTTCAGAAAAGGCATAAAGGATTACCTGTCCTTAGCTCTAAGGAGGTTACATGCAACCAGCTAGAAACAACCCACATCATTCATGCTGCCAGGTGAGTGTAAATAACCAAAGGAGAGCACAAATGTATTACAGCATTCCATTGCTGGGTGACACTGTGTCTTCAGGGAGAAAAATAAAAAAATAAAGAGGTTTTCTGTGTGAAACATGTTTACTAACATACATTCAAAGTCAAACAAAGCCCAAGAAAAAAATCACCTTTGGGGTTCTACAGGTCTCATAAAGAATTAATGATAAAATACCACTCATATGGAAGTCAGTTTACAACGGATCATTGCTAAATCTATGCAAGTTAATTTTTACCCAGATATTCACAGAAGTCTTCTATTATTTTCAACTGCATGGACCAAGTTTCCAGCTAAACTTGTTACACTGTACAGTTTTTTTCTCCCTGCCTCTCTCCAACACACATGCCCCAATTTCTAAAATAACAAACAACTATACTGGAAAAAAAACAAATGTGGAAAATTTCACTCTGAAGAAGGAAAGGCTTTGCAAACTTTACAGGTGATCAAGAAGATGTACAAATGGAAGTTTATATTAACTAAGCTATTAAGACCTCTCTGTGTGTCCAGATGTACAAGAGGAAGGAATAAATCCCTGCTAAGCCTCTGAATGTGCACGACCATACAGTTGAGTACACCTTTCTTTCAGAACTCAGCTGGGCATCAGCTTTTATCTTGAAACTCATCTTTGTCATCATTAGCTTAGCTAGCATGCCTGCAAATGTTTTTTCAGCATTCAGTTTCTGCAGCCACAATTTTTAGTTCTGAGTTCTGAAAGCCAGACATCTTCAGGAACAAATCTACCTAACACAACATTTGTGTGCTTATCTGCAAATGGAAACTTCTGGGATTGCAAACAGCCTACAGTGTTTTAAAGACTCTGATTCTTATTAAGCCTTCTTATCATGTCTAAAGCTGACCAATGGAAAGATGTTGGTTCTGTAGTAATTGTCCTGAAACAAGTGGCTTCACCCACTGTGCAAGAAGTTGATCCACACACAGAGTTGAGGTATTTATTTACAGTTCTGTGCAGAAAGGGGTGCTGGGTGGCAAATCCACAAAGGTGAGTGTAGGTGTGTTATCTGTTGCTTTGCTGAATCACGGCACATGTTATGAAGGGAGTAAGCTCCTTTGAAATTTTATATGGTAGACTGTACGCAATTGACATTGTGGTGATAAAAAGTGATTAAACGCATGCGAAAGGCAAGGGTATGTTATGAATGATCTATTATTCCTCTTACAGGTCAGTTTGTCCAAGACCCTGCTCAAGAGAGTTTAAGACTTTTTGTCAAATGCATGAATTTTTGCCTTTCCTCAAGAGGATTTTGAGTAGAAACATATCATGGCTGCCCAGCCCTGGGGCACAGCACTGAATGTAGCTTGGATGGAGTCTGGGCACAGGTCACAGTGCAAATCCTGTGGGACACAATGCCACAGTGCACACTGCTGGGCTCAGTGCCTGCCAGCAGGCATAGCAGTGGGACAGGCTTCAAAATTCATCTACCCAGCTCCTTCCCAGCTCCATTTTGGTGTTCATTGCCTGCCGGCCAGGCAGAAAACATGTGACATCACAGAGCTCTGTGTTATAGCAGCCATGATGTCACATTGCCAACACAGCTGCTCAGCCAGAACATCACAGCCCGAACTCTGATCAACATGGCAGGCCGAAGCAGCTCATGTATCAGGATGTCATCCTTGCAAAAGACCAGAATGAGGCTCATCCTGGTGGTCTTCCTGACTGTGGTGCTCCACAGGCTGTCTCTGTCATTCGTTGCCACCATGCATACGGCCAAAGAATGGACCAGCAGCCTCCACCCTTGCAATCCCGAAGACTGGGTAAGGTTCAGGATGGACATCACTCCCGAGGGTGCGAAGAAACAGCCTGTTGTTGCCCAAAGCATGACTGCTGAAAGCACCAGCACCACTGACCCTTGCAACTCCCGGGACCGGTTCAGGGAGAGGCTGGACATCGCTCCCAAGTGACTGATTCAATTGCCCATTATCTCAGAAAGTGCAGCCTCTAGCCTGCCCTATCCTTGCTGCCAGTTTTGGAACCACCTTGCCCCTTGACGTGACCTGGTTTCTCTGTACAACCTGGCAACCTCTGGGGCTGCTCAGCATGGCTTGTATTGCCTTCTGTATCTGGAGAAATGTGAAGAAACCACAGGGACAGGGAAGGTGATGGACGTTCTCATCTTCAGTTAGGACAGACTGCTGGGAAAAGAGCACCTTGAGGCGATCCAAATTGTTCTACAGGGTGGAGGCCAAAATCAGCCTGCCACCCAGGGCCATGAGGCTTTTCTACCACTTCCACATGAAAGAGCTCTTCTAAACCAAGGAACCAAAGACAATTGACAAAACAACCAAGACACGACCAGATTACAAGGAAAAAACAATGCCAACTCATCAAACTGGAGAAAGGGTGATTTTGGCAAAGGGAGATTATGGCCCATCGCCTCATGGCGCACTGATTTATGGACTCAAAAGAAGACTGACCAAAAGGAGTAAATAATTTAACCAAAAGAAGATTGGATAACTATTAATGAATTAATAATATGAACTATGACTTGTAGCCAAGAAATATTAATGCCTTTGCTCCTGTCAAATGTTCTGTGGGACTGGCTAGACCAATTGGCAGCGCAGAGGTAAACCCGCATAGGCTGCTGAATTGTGGCAAGACATTGCCACAGGTAGAGAAGCTGGCAGTAAAAGTACACCATGGAGATGCCCACATACCCAAAAGTCAGGCTACTGAAGAACATTGCAGCAACAAACAGGTGGATCGGGCTGCCAAGATGAAAGTGTCTCAGATGGATTAGGATTGGCAACATAAAGGTGAATTATTTTTGACTTGGTGGGTCCATGAAGGCTCAGGTCATCAGGGAAGAGATGTAACATGATGGGCTTGTGATCTAGGGGTGGACTTAACCACAGGCAGTATCTTCAAGGTCACCCATAATCGTGAAACATGTGCTGCAATCAAGCAGGCCAAGCATAAAGCCCTTGTGATAAGGGGACAATGGCTGAAATATAAGTATGAGGATGCCCAGCAGATCAATTACATCACACTCCCACAAACCCACCAAGCACTACATGCTGATGATGGTGGACACAACCATGGCTGGAGATGTACCCCATGCCTCACACCACTGCCCAGAACATCACCCTGGGCATTGAAAAGCAAATCCTGTGGTAACATGGAATCTGAGTCAGATAATGAACTTATTTCAAAAACAGCCTCACAGACACCTGGGCCAGAGAGCATGGGATTGAATGGGTGTTTCATATTCCCTATCCCCATCAGGCCGGACTCTCTAACTGGAACTGGTTTTTGCTATAAGGTGGGCACTGCTTATGCCATTCTGCCCATGGTTTTATTTGGGAACCCACTACCCTTGGCAAAAGCACGGACACCTCTGCTGTATTTAGGTCAGCTTCCATGAAGCCTTGTAGTTCATCTGCTCCTGCTTTCAAGGTGTTGCTGCTAGGTATGAGGGACTTATGTCGACATGGGGTGTGACAGACAGGCTCTGGATCAGGAGAGGGCCATCCAGGCTGCTGGCTACTACCTGCCCAGACATGATGCAGAGTCAAACACCCGCAATGCGCTTAGGAAAAGCCTCTAACCCAGCACCTGCTTTTAAGATGAGAGGTAGCATGCTTGGCTTTTCCTGCCAGAGCATCTGAGGTCTCCCTGTCATGCCCACCTCAGCCTAAAACAGCATTTCTGAGCACATATCTCCAATTCACCCCTGGCATGACCTCAAATACTCTAGAAATTACAGTGCTTTTGGACAAATGGACAAGAAAATCATAGCCTCTCACTGTTAACTTGCCAATTCTATCCAGTATGGGACAGCAGCCACACAAAGGGAAATTGGCAGAACACAAATTGGTGGGTTTTTCTTTGAGTCCCTTTTTGTGATTTCTATCATTTGCCCAATGGCTGGCTGCTTCACAGGGGCTTAGGAGCAGATGGATGGGTATAAGGAAAACACTAAATTACAAACTCAAGAAGGCTCCTCTGTGCCTACCAAGGCAGACTGCTGTAACACTTGGAGGCACCTGCACTTGCCCTCCTGCAGCTGCTGAACAGACAGAAAACATCAATTTCTAGGCCTACCTTGTGCCAGAAATCTTCTCACATGGCAAACACACAAAGAAATAACACCTATTTACATTTTCAAACCCAAACAATAAGATTGTCCCATGCTACTAGCAAATGATGGAGCAGAAACACGGACTGAAAGTTCAGGTACTGACAACTAAGCTATGGATGAACACCACTGGTGTTTTAACTGGCAAGAGCTGCTTTTGGCAGGGGTCATCCTCCTGCTGCCTGGGTGGTTCTTGAAGATCATTTCCTAAGTCTAAGCTCTTCCTGTAATAATGAAGTGAGGCTCTGACTCTGCACAATGAAATCACAACACTCCCCTCCAAACTTGCCAAATGGCTAAAAGGCTCCAAGATCAGAAAGTTATAAGGAGCTCAGGATCAAGCTGGGCTTATTTTGATCAGCTTTGATAAAGACTTGTTATGTTTTTACACAAAAAACTTTTAAAAGTCCAACATCACAACAAAAACACATCTTTCCAAATTGACTAAGCAACTGTACTCCCCAAAACAGGCAGCTCTGAATGAAGGTCTTTCACATACCCTTCCTCCTTCAATTCCCTGACTCTCATTTCCAGCATTCATCTGTTGCTTCAGCTGCTGCCATTGGAGCTTCAAGATCCTCCATGTCTCCTTGACAGGTTCCAGTCCTACATGCAGAGCTATGGACTCACCACAAAGCTATGGGTGTCTACAACAAAATATCTTGGGCTTTGGCTTTAATTACTCCTATGCCACCAATACTGTTCTCTCAACTGCTTTTCCTTAAGTCATTATTCAGTCTTGCATCCTGCAGAATTAGTACTGTGCTTAACTACTTGCTTTTTCCTTCTCTTCATTGGCTCTGTTCACAGATGCCTCTATGCTAAAACAATACAGCAGTGAAGCTTCCCATTCACGTGCTATCACTGACACAGAGTCCTTATTTTCTCTGTATTCCTTTACTTTGTATTCATCTTCTTTATCTGTCATCCAGCCTACTCTCCTCAACTTTGTCCCCTTCAATAATTTCTAGATTCCAGATATTTCCTCTTTCATCTCCAATACTTGGGGAAAAATTTTCTCTATTATTTTATATGCCATCTCAAAAACCTTCTGTTGGTTAATGCTCTTTCTAATCTCTCATGTGTCTCATCTTTTTCTTGCAAATGTAGTACTTTGTCTTCCCTTAGGGTGAATTTGTTTGTTTTAGTTACTCTCACCCAGCATTTTGGATGAAAGAACTATATAATTTAAAATAAGATATCCTGACAATGTGAAACAAACCCCACTTGAAGAAGTGCTATCTTAAGGTCACATGTAGACTAGTAACATCTATTTACATGGGTATTTCCCACTTGTATAGCCCTTAGAAAGCTAAATATAGATGCGAGGTGCCCAACTGCTGTTTCTTAGACTTGAGCTTCAGTTGTATCCAATTCTGGTTTTGGACGGATAAAGAAAAAAAGAAATGCAAACCTTCTGATACTCACAAAATGCAAATCCTAGCAGAACCTCATGAGGGTATTTTTTTATCAATGTCCCAATCTGAAGGATTTCCTGGGCAGTTTTCATGTGATGCATCATCCCCAGTCAGAAAGTATCCATGCCATCTTATACCTCCCCCTGCACATTACTGCAAGGAAGGCTGATAGGAAGGGTTTTGGCAGGAGATAGAAATCTCCAGCAGTCTTTGATCTGGGAGACACAGTCACATCCCATGACTAATCTTTCCATAGGTCACAGGCCAGCTCACCCTTAGACTATTTGCATTCAGACGCTCTCCAGCAATATCCTGTTTTCTAATTTAAGAAGTACTGATGATTATACATGGGGTTTGGCTCGTTGGAATTCCTTCCCTCTCCAGTCTCTATTACATTGACAATTCATCTCCATGCATGTGTGAAGGAAGGATGAAAATTTTCCTCTCTCAAAAGAGAGAAAATACCATTGTTTGCACTGATGTCTGCTCCACAAATAATCATGAGAGAATGCACCAGGGTTGAAATACCATGCCAGTCCGGGTTGCTCCTTCTTTAGATGTTTTTACCTCACCTTCATACTGGTAGTGTGGTTTTTCCAAACCAACAGCTCGCCTTTTCCTCCTGTTTACAGGCCCAGCTGCTATTTCTTCCCTGAGGGGCTTCTTTGCTGCACTCTGACAGTCAGTCCCACCACTGTTCTTAGCTCCTTTACACACCCTTAACTTTAGATGCTCCAGCTTGCTTTGAGTTCAGTCAAATATTTTCATTTCCCTTTCCATACAGACAGTGTTTTTCCCTTTCCCTTCCAGATTAAATTCTCTCCCACACAGATGATTGTTTTTCCCTCTCCAAAGGTCATCCAGAAGGTGGTTTCATAACCAGTTCGACCACTGATGGGCCTTATAGTGTTGTCCTGATTCTCTTGCAGATGTGATGTGAGACAGTAATGTGGAAGATATACCAAGTGTATTGTGGGGTCTGATGGTCCCTGGGCTTCCCAGCAAAGTAAAACTCCATGACAGGATTGCTCCCAATCCAACAAGCTGCTATCAGCCTGCATTGCCTGCAGCCCAGCCTGGCTCATCACGCAGCAGCGAGGAACAGCAGCCAGCGTCTGTCTGGTCAGCCTTACATATGAACGAAAGGAATGCAGCCTCCTTCCGCTGCCTTCCACCACCCACCCACGCCCCAGCCCATGGTTTCTTGTTTTCATGCACTGCAGTAAATCCCTTTGATTCAGCAAGTGGACTCTGCACGTGCAAGCTGAGTGACCAGCCCACATCTGCCTCTCTGCCTGTGTGCCCCACACTGGGAGCTCTTTGTCTGTCGGGGCACTCACACCCGTTTACAGAGCCCACACTGGCAGACTGCTCTCGCATGACACACTAACAAACCACCAGCCAAAGGAAAATATCTTGCAATCATTTCAGACCCTCTGGCTCAGCTACTGACTAAGCCAAGTGGCTACTAGCCATTGGCACTGCTGGGTGCATTCGCAACCCACAGCACACTCAGTTCAGGCACTAAAAAACAAAGCGTCCATGGAGAAAAGGGCTCCTTGTCCCATGCCCTGAAGGCTGCATGGGAAAGGACACAGCCCTGACATTTATAATTCAGTTCTAAATATCCATAGCTACTCCTCTCCATCCCACTTCTTTACCAAAGGCAGGAACTCCCTGTGGGGAGCCCCACTGAAGAGGTCGGTGTGAACCCATTAAATGTCTTGATTGTACCAGCTCTTATTTAAGGCATCCAACGGTCAGTGTGCTTTTAGGGAACAGAGCATGCAAGCAGTGTGAAGGGCTCTGAATCACTTTGTGCTCCAGACTCAAATAAGCTGTTTAAGTAAGCCTATCACACTCCTTCCCTTGATTTACTCAGGTTGCTCCCAGGATGCAAATGCTTACAGGTATTTAGACAACCTGCTTTCCAAAGAGAAAAATGAGAGACAGGTTTCCTACTCCCAGGTTCTGCATCAAAGATGTGTGTTAACAACAAGGCTGCATTCAGTCCTTATCACAAAGGGAAACCATGCTTTCTACAAAGGACATGACAGGGGCAGTGTGGTTTTACAGCTCTTTGGACAGCAGAGATCATCATCCCAGATTTGTATTCCCTCTTGTTTTTTGCCCTCCTGCTTTTCTAACAACCTATGCTATCTGCTCAGGACATGGTGAATGGAAACAGAAACACTCCCATAATTTGGGGCTGTTTAAACCACTGATGGTTTAACAGGCAAGATCAGAGGAGAAGCTGATCCCACCAGATGAAGTGCTGGGAATGGAAGGTCTGGGCTCTGCACCCAGGCAGCGGCAGTCACATATCTGATAAATGTCTTCCCTATCTGCCAGCAAAGGCAGACGTGCCTTTCTCACCATGGCAAACTGTGGCTAGGCAGGCTCAAGCACATCATGGCACCACACACAATCCAAGGCTATTCAACAGGAAGATCACACGACCGGCGAAAAACATTTCTCATTATGGATTAATTGTAAAATGTAAGATTCCACATGGTAATGTTAGACGGGAAAGGTTTTGGCCACAGGGAATTCAACCAGGCCTAAGGCTGGTTCAAAAGCATGTAAAGTCACAAGATTTTGACACCATATGGTAAAGGTGCTGAGAGACTAGTAGTTTTTGCAAGTGCTCCTCATGACTCCTTGTCCATATCCCCATCTGTGTGACAACACCAGCAAATCCTCACAAGTTCACCCTTTCCAGACTATTGTGTCCTATCCCTGACTAACTTCAGGAAAAGCAGTGTAAGACCCATCACTTTCAGCTTGAGGGTGAACATGGGGGTCATATCTGAACAGACAAGATCACTGGGTCAACAGCTCTCACACTCCAGAGCTTTCATGGAAGCTCCATCATCTGCTGGAAGGTCTTGGCTGGGATGTCCCACTGGCCAGCTCAAGAAGGGACAAGCCCTCCCAGCAGCATTGGTGCTTCAAGGAACCAACATTCTGACCATATTGATGCTGACTTTAAAATTATTGTACTACTTTCACTGGTTTTCAAATCACTGAATCACAGGTGAGGTCACTCGTGGCAAGGTGGCTATCCCCAGTAAAAGCACTAGAAAGCCCATATAAAAAGATCAATGCCTTTTATGTCTTACTGTGATTTATACTTCAGCCCATGTAACTTTCACAGTGCTGCCTAGTATGTGATGGATGCAGCTCTCTTAACAACCCACATATTTATCTGATTTACTGCATTGGTCCCAATGTGTTATTTTCTACATTGCAAGAACAACCTTTCTGCTAGGAATCTGCCTGCATGATAAGATCGTGAACTAATTGTGCAGTTATTGTAAGAGACCACACATTTTACAGTAAAATTGAGAAAACTGATTATAGCAATCCCTCTGGAAACAAGAATAATCACATGATAAGACAGTGCTAATGGGAATTTATCATCTCTCATCACGTGTGAAGCTTAGAACAAAGCAGCAACGCGTGTGAACTGCATAGCTATTAATGCCAATGAATACCAGCTGAAAAGCTGCTGGGACTATGAAGAAATGAGAGGAGGGAACCTGAACAGCCAGCCTAAGCCAATTTGGTATGCTTCAACCAGCTTACACACAGATATATATGTAACATTTGTAAATGTTACCCAAAATAACAGCCTCCCATCTATCCATACATCCTATTCCCTCTCTAACTACACTATTTTATTCAAACTCCGTGTCATTCTTTTATCTGTTCTCACTATATTTTAGCAATGGAGAAGTCCAAGATCATGAGTATCTGAGGGGTATGTGCCTCTGCGTGCCTACACGTCTGCATCTACACACACTGCCTCATGCACAGATTATTCCCAAACCGCATATCTAAGATCTGAAACACATTTCTCTTTCTCCCATACAAAAGGCACCAAAAACCTACCCACGCTATTTTCTATTTGAAGAAAATAACATTTGACTAAACTTCATATTTTTAAAGTTGTCTTGGGGAAGTGAGTGCCAAAAACCCAAAGTGTCATGCACATAGTTTTAACATGAATGATGCATCTACATGCCTTAGGCATCCTCAAATTACTCTGCATCAAGCCCCATAAGACATATGAAACCCCAACAGGTTAATGGTAGATGGTGAACTCCTCTGTTCTACTGAAAAATGGTTACATTTGCTGGCCTACCACATTTTCCACTGCCCTGTTTCACAGACAGAAGCTTGGACTTTCAGAAGAGATTTTTTTTCTTTTCTAAATGAGAATAAAAGGAGATGGTTACGGGTAGGTGGCAGGAAGACAAGATGAGAGAAGCATCCTACATAAGAGTACCTGTATGAGTCCTCTGGTGAGCCTTTAAGTGGGAGCTCTTTGTATAAACTTTCCGGCACCCATTAAACTGACAGCGATGAACCCTCTTCTTGTTTTCTGGGGATGCTTCTGTCCCTGTACCTCCTTGCTCACTATCACTTTGCCCACTTTTTATCGTCCCCGCAGTCGCTGTCGCTACACCCACTTTCACAGAGCTGAGTGAAGTCTTCTTGGCTACCAGTTTCAATGTCACTGTGCCATCCACTGCTGAGAGAGTCTGTGGGGTTTTTACAAGGTGGCGGCTGAGCTCTGGAGAGGAAGGGGGGGTTAATGAGGTTACTGCATTCAGCTGGGCCTGGTTGACAGCTGTGTAGCCTTCTGTGGAAGAGCTGGTGGACTGTGAGCTGAGGCACGTCTCAGACAGCAGTTTGTCACGGGAGAGGATAAGGTCCATGTTGGCGCTTTTGTCACATGTACTCGTCTCCACGGGTAAAAGGATGGGGTCCAGCCGCCGTATATTGTCCTCTGCATCTGGGGCTGAGGAGGCATGAAGGAAGCAGTCCAAATCCTCACCAAAGGTCTCAGAGATCTTCCGCGGTTCAGTCTGAAGGTATCGCTCCAACTCCAGGCATGTCTGCAGAAGGGAAAGGGAGAGGGGAGGGAGAGAAACCACTGTTAGAGACAGATTACAGCATAGATGCCTCTGAAGGCAGAAGAACATGGTCCAGAGGCATTCCAAGACAGCACTCATCAACACCAGCATCTTCTCGTGAGACGGTCACATAGTGGGAGACATGAAGACTTGGCACTTATTTGAGGCTGCTCAGAGATAGTCTGGAAACAACCACATATGCTAACAGGTATTATACTAGGAGTGAAGATACAAACCCAGAAGGCACCCACTACATGATCATTAAAGTCTGTACATTGTTCCATGGGTACCAGGGCCTTCCCAATTTTAAGTATAATCTGTCCAACAGTCACTTCCATATGAAACTATCCTAATAGACTCATCATTTGGGCCGCGTACAAACTAAAAGTCACCTCTCCAAATAACTGCTTCCTCTTCCTTCACAAATATTAACTTTCTCTCCAAATTTAACTCAGTGTAGTTGGCTGGGGCCCAATCTTCCTTAAACAGCACAAATCTGAAGCGTGGCATTTTAAGATAGGAAGTAGAAAAGCTTCCAGTGAGACCACAGCTTGTTTAAAGGGCCTGAGAGAAGGAAATGTGACAGATAAGAAAGGATCTACTGTCAGTTTTAGAGGGAGTTTTGGCACATCTGGTCAAATGGAGGTTCCTGTGTAGAGGGCACCACACTTGCACACAAACACACACACATACCCCTTTATTAAAAAGTAGGTGAAGTTGCAGTCAAAGAGGCTGCACATAAAAATGCACCTCCACAGCAGTGATCATCAGCACAAGAATGGGATGAGCCTCCTATGTGAATGTGCCTTATTATGAGGTGCCCTGAGCTTGCCTCAATAAAGCCATCAGCCACCATAGCACTGTCCCAGTGTCCTCCATGGCCAACATTATAAACTTTTATTGTTTATAGAGAACCACTTGCTATAGTTTCAGGAGCTTTTAATGGAGTTTATTAGCACTGTTTTTCATTTCTTGCAGCTTGAAAAGATAGCTGGTTTAATACCACCACTGTGATTTCACAGGGCTTGGAGAAAGAGACATTCTAACTAATACATTTTAGAAACATCTAAAAACTACTCCTCAGAGAACCCTTCTACCAATATTAAGAAAGGGGTTTTAGTCAAAAATTTTTAGTCTATGGGAGCTGGTGACCCAACTACACCTCAATCTGGAGAGTCCAGCATCTGGTCAAGAAATAAAAGCTTCATATGACCAGAGGAGAGACAGAGACTTCTGCCTTTTGAGTACAAAGGTCCCATCAACAGGAATGTAAGGAGGCCCCACTCACAGCTCTCTAGGAACTGACAGGTAATTTGAGATTATTACTTTCAAAGCTCCCAGGAAGCAGCACTGATGGTTGCAGATACAATGTGGTAGGATGACTTTCAAGTTCGAAACAAAATCTGCCACACTATTGTTTCTTTTTTAAATAATAGCTGATTAGAGATCTGAACTGCAGAGATGGACAAAAAGCAACAGAACAGAATATATGCAGGTGAGACATGTTATACTTCAGCATGTATGTTATATTCAGAGGTATGAGACTGTGCACACAGGCTTGGGAGTAGGACACTTATCAACTGTACTTTCCTTAAGCAATCTTTCCATTTTCTTTATAAGGTGCATTTCTGGGACTATGAGAAACAGCTTTAGCTGGGAATCCCATCTCCCCAAATAAAACCTAATGGGTTTTGGGAGAAGCTTTCCAACATGCCATATAGTCTTTCAGTAATAACCCCCACCACCAGGAGAGGCAATGCTTTTGAGTTCTCCACATCATGTAATTTGGGCTTTATGGTCCACTTAGCCTTCATCCAATGGGGCAGAAACAGGTTTAGGGGCCAAATAAATAAAAGGCTTCCAAAGGAAAGAGCAAGCATAATCACAAATTAGGGGTGGAAAGGTGGAGGGGGGGCAGCAGCAGGGAAGAGAGACAAGGATTCAAGGCCATTAAATCTGATGACAGTGACAGGAAATTTCAATTGCTGTGGCATCAGAAAACTGCATGCCAGCTCTGGGCCGCCCATGGAGGGGAGGCGAGCAGGAGGTGCTGCTCCTTTAAGGCATCACTACCTCATGACAACAATAGTGGGCCTGACAGTTTTTCCAGCTTCACCATTAATTTTCCATAAAGAGCAGTTTCTCGATGAGCCCTTTTCAGGCAAAGCCTGATGCTTCACAAACCTGTAATTATTACTGGCTCCCCCCTCCCGCAGCCACTGCACCTGTGCCATTTCAAGACACCAGCTGGTCATGTCTTGCCTTCTGCCTCTGAAATCCAAAACCAGTGGATCAAGCCCATCTACCCATAGAAGGGGGGAGAAAAACAACTCAAAGAAACAATGTAATGCAGTCCCTCCCACCCACCCCCCTCAGCCTCTCCACCAAGTCAAGGGAAGAGCCTAGCAACACTGAGCCAGAAAAGCCCCGCACCTAATCTGCATGGCAGACAAAGCCTGGCGAGGGGTTATAGCCACAGCCCTTCTCTTACCTCCTGCCAGTGCCCTACCTGCTGCTGCACTTTTTTTTGGTGGCAGAAACAAAGCATCTTTCCCCATATGCACTTCCCAGCTTATGCCAAGTACCTTATGCGACCTTCTCTCCTTGTAGTCCAAATCTCCCAGGGACTGGTGAGGAAGGGTTTAGAAACCAGCCTGCTTTCTTCACTCCTTGCCCTGGCATGACAATTTTTAGGCCATCTAAGCCCACCACCTTTACTTGAGCTCTGACCTGGAGAAACTAGTCAGGGTGAGACTGTCAAGGTCCCCAGTCCAGGCTGGTGGACCACCAGGAGGGGCAAGAAAGTTCTTTGGTCTCCCTTCCCACAAAGCTATTTGCCACTGAGCACATCAAAAACTACTGGGTTTTTTTTGTTGTTTTGGTTTTTTTTTTGTGAGAGGAGCAGGATATTGACCACTATATACAGAGATACAAACCCAAACTGCTGAAATCAGATGATGGTGAATCCCTGTAGATCTTTTACTACCATTAGACTATCTGTCAAGCCAGTTCCCTTGGCTAGGGATAAAAAAGTGTGACCCACTAATTCAACCCATCTGCCCTGATTAATGAAGGCCATTCTCCTTGCACCTTGCTCCTCAATTTAACCAGTTAAAAGAAATGATGATTCATGGCTGACAAATAATAGGATGTGACTTTGTGAGACCCTACATACTTAAAGTAAGCCAGATAGAAAAGGACAACAGTCTGGCATGTGGACAATCCTGTCAAGGCCTTCATCTGATTTTTCAGTTTCAGATACAATTGTAAAATTTCCCAGTTCTCAGTTACCCAGGAGAAGAACATTTCCATCATCTGCAAGAATTGCTGTGTGTTCCCTCCCAGTGACTCAAAACATCTCTTCGCTCTTCATATTACACCATCATCCAAGTTCTCTGGGGCACATTTAGTGGCAGAATCCATGTAAACTGCACACCATGACACGTCCATGTGATGTACGATCCTTCAGACAGTACAAGACAGCCACAGTAGAGCTGTCCCATGCCTGGTAAGGACCTACTTATTGTTGGTCTTTACAGAGTTTGCAGTAGCACTGATCCAGGAAAATTCACTGTTCGGTACATTTGTCAATTGAGAAAGGTATGACCTTTAATCTAGTTGGATTCTTACCCCTAAAGCTCATTTAGTGAAAGTAAATATTATTTATGAAACACATTGAGTATTCTCACCACTATGAAATAGCACACAAGAGAAATCCAGCGTGTGCCTCTGACAGCAGAGATGTGATACATGTGTACCATTTCCAGCAGAGCTTAGTACTCACCTCACTCTACAGCCAGCAGAAATCAAGATAGTTTTGCCACTAACTGCAACAAGACAAACAGACTCTGCAACTCTGCAATCCCCTCCAGATTTGCAGATACTTGACTTGGTTCAGAGCCTACATTTTAAAGTGTCTATCAGCTATCCAGGTTAAAGTTGATCCAGAACATTCAAAATCCAGACATGAAGGAGCAGGAGTCAACACTCATGATTCTGATGTTTGACTTCATCTCTCTCCCCAGAGAGGAACCAGGAGGAAGATTCTAGCTGGAACCACCACCATCATCAATGTGCCAAGCCTAAAGGCAGTGCATCACCCCTTTAGAGAATGACAGGGGAAAGGCATGCCCAAAGACCAGGAGCCTTTGAAGAGACACAAGTTTGGCATCTAGGCTTGGATCCAGACAGCTCTGGAAAACCTAATCCCACCTGATGAACCAAAATACAATCCTAGTTCTCAGGGCATAAATCTAATCTTGCTCCAATGAAATGCCAAGATCTAGTCTTGGTTGACAGTCATGTTATGTATTGGAATTTCACCCATACATACAGACTTTTGAAAAATAACAGGTCACTTGAGAAGCACCTGCCCATGTCATGAAGTCCTTAAAGCACTCAAACTTTTGGGCACTTTGCACAAGTAAAGGGCAATATGGCAACAGTAAAGTTCTACCAAGAGTAAACAGAAGCCCAAATACTTCTAAAAATTTGAGGAGAGAACAGGGAAGGAACTTTATCAATATTTTCATTGGCTTCCTCTGTTTTAATGATGCTAAAGTATTTTATAATATCTTGATTCTGAATTTTTCTAGCAGATCATCAGAAGTTCTTATCTGAAAGTGCTAGTTACTTCTAAGTGCCATTTTACTGCAGATATAATTGGACATCAAACACTGAACTTGGAAGTTATCCAAAACCTAATTAGGAAGTTGGATACTTAGATCAGGCTGTGACAGAAAATGAAAATGTCGAATGTGGCTGACAAGCAGGTCTGATCTACCAGGTCTGCTTACAATACTTGAAAGGATTCTCTTTGTGATTTACACAAGCAAAGCAGAATTACACATGCAATAGTGAAGGTTAAATTTCAATTTCCATCACGACCCCACTGCTTTCCACTGGAATGTGAAAAAGGGGCCTCATCTCTAAAAAATGGTGAAAATCTCAAGACTGCATTGGAGGAGAAACTGTCTTCAGCTGAGGACAACCCAAAACAATAACAGTAAGGTCAGTGCCATTGCCGTTCACTCATGCTCAGAGCAAAGTGGCACCAGGTCCAGTGCTCAATATGTTTCATTGTGCAGCAAAACAGCCAAGTATCTGAGCAATACATCTGAGCAACCCTGACACTTGCATTGCTGATGCCACAGGCAGAAATTGAACTAGAAGTTGTGGGGCAGTCCTGAAGTTAAGAGGAATTAAGAGATTCTAAACGTACCTGCCTCCCCTGAAATGTCATGCTATTTTTTATCCTTAACCCTAAACCAAGATTTGAACGATGGGTCTTCTTCCCACTGCCAAAAGCCTTCATTACTTCCTGAACAACAACAACAAAGCCGAGTACTCTTGCCCATCTATTCCAAGATTGTCATCTGTTCCCACCCAGCTGCCAAAACCTCCAGCTTTTTCCTCTTGGCAACTTTTACCGGGCAGTTGCTAGTCATGAAAAAGCTGCAGCACATCAGAAGCTTAACATTTGGGACAGAATAAAATAAACAGAGTTTTAGTATTAAAATAAGTAGTTTTGCAAAATACACTTGGGAAAAAAGGAAAACTGGAGCCTGAAATGAACATATATAAGAAAAAGCTTCAGGTGATAGCAAATAATTCCTATTGCAAAGGTTATAAGACAAAACTAGTCACCTGCCAGCATATCTTGCCTATGTGTTTTACAGTTCATTGAAAAAAAGAGAGCTAAAACCACTTTTCAGGTACAACAATAAGATACTTAGTGACAGCTAACTTGTGGTAAACATTTGTATGCATGTTCCTAATCCCAGTATATATGAAGGAAATCAAGCTAACTGCACACTCAACAAACAGGCTTTTGCCAAGTGCAAAAAGCAAAGAAAGATCATATGATATGCAAAGACTTGTTTTCCTGCGGTAACTGAGGCGTTAGGCCAGTCCTCCCTAACACCGGCCACCAGTCTGAAATGGACAAGTCTATTAATTTTTGACTCCCCTACACAGGACTAAAGTCTCTGTTTGCTAATTTCTTCAATACAATAATGGCCTGTGCCCATTTTCCCTCTTGGTCTCAGCCCAAAGAATGAACCGTTAAGGAAGTGTATTTAGCCAAACCAGCCCATTCACGGTTATTCATGCACAACAGCACTCTCAATAAACTCTCCTACCATGACCCAGATGGCTTTCTCCCTGGATCTTCTCCTCTTATACTTCTTCAGAGTTAGAAATGCTGAAATCAGAAGCCTCAACTGCATTCAGCAAAGATAATTTTAAAGTAAAAATGTGGATATAAAGACAGAATCACTACTTCCATATAAACATGATTCATTTTCCTGTTGCTCTGGGGCACAATGTAACCAGCATTATCAAAGGTTTTAATCAGATCTAAAGATCAAAATCAACTTTACCATAAATTACCAATTTTCTAAGCAGAAATGGGTGGTAATGAATGTCTCAAATAGTAAAAAAGTCTGAACCCGTAACTCTAACCAAGGACTCAAAATCAGGCTTTGTTCCCTAACTTGGTGATAATGAAATACATCTTTATGTAACAAATATTCTTTTGAACACACAAGCCAAATTTTTTCCCTAAAAATCTGTGGTATTTGGGCCTTAAGCATTGAGAATGTTGTGCACTGGTTATGAGATACTGAACAAAGGACTGCAGCTAAGCGTGGCTGAATTTGATAGGCATCTAGATAGAAAGAAAAAAAAAGGATGAAAGAAATCTGCAAACACTGAACTAGGACTTTGGAGGGCTTTTGTTATTTTTCGACCGTTTAATAAAGACAGAAAAAATATCTGCGACCAGTCACAACAACAAAAAATAGCATCAATGTCAGCAAAGGATTAAGGATAGCCAAATCAAGAATTCAAAAGTGCAAGCAGTCCATTGTGCTTGTATCAAAATATAATAAAAGCCATGTGTGCTTGTACACCACCACATACCCCGCATGCTGCCATACAGTCAAGACAGCAAGTAGCCATACAACAACCATTTGAAAAATTATATATAAAGTAAGAGTATTTCAAAATGTTTCTGAAGAGTGCATTTATTTATATAACAACCTTGGATGGCTTTGAGTGAGCTGGCTAGTGGCTCTCACTGCAAACTTTTCTCCGAACTTCATCAAGCCTGTATTTAACCTGTTGTCACCCAGTTTGGAAGCAGCTTTGGTTTTGCATTAATAATCAGCAAAAAAGCACAATTAGCTCTGTGAATTGTCAGTCCTAGCTCCCACTGAAATCAAAGGATCAGGTTCAAAGCATGCCCCAGAGTGTGGTAAACTTCTCACAGGAAATGGATATGCAAGAGCAAATGCTGACGACTGTGGAATGTACAAAGCAGAGCAATATTTTAGGTCTGAATCCTCAATTAAGATCCATCCTTAAAAAGTACTGTATGGGGGGGGGTTACACAGCAGAATTGGATTCCTTATAATTACTCTGGTTAGCTCATGAATGAAAAAATGTATTCTTTAGAGACATTTTATTAACATCCAGAGCTATCTGAACATTTCTTACTCAACAGCTGACACAAATGTACACAGCAGTTGCGTTTGCGCACTCAGGCAGCAGCGTATTCATAAGCACAGCCTGTCACAATTAGCTTATTAAGCCAAACCTGGAGATGTGATCAATACACTCAATATACGGAACATTTCGTAAGAATCCTGGGCTCTGAGTCACCTCATCTGCTCTGACCTAAAAATATATTAAATGAGAGGATGCATAACACTGAATTCTTAACCCAAAACATGCAATTCCTCATACTGACTTTGCATGATCAACATTTTTGTGCTGGGACTACCGTGCCTACTCTGTACATGATGCCCATTCACTATCACATCTCAGGGCTCAAAAAATCTTTTGTGCGTTCCCTTTTGTATTATTTTTGGCTGTGGGGAGGAAGAGGTGGGGACCTGTCTGGGAAACAGGAAGCAGGAGAGGAATGCCTTGTAGAATAAGGGCAGAACAAAAAAGAATAAAAGAGCATTTATACCATTTCCAAACGATAATAAACATACAGGACCTGCCTCCAGCCATGTGGAGAGCAGTGGGCTGTTTGGCTGAAGTTTAGACTTTACTGGGAGCACAGCAACTGTACAAGTGCATTTACAAAAGCCATTTGCTGCTTTTTTTCTTTGATTTCTTTTTAATCATTTGGGCAATTTGTTATCTTACAAGAGCAAGAAGATGCATGTGCTACTGTGATAAATACGCCAATCTGGGCAAGTAAAAGAGAAGACAACAGACTTGCGTCTTGCTATTGCACCAAGGACAAAAAATTCTAACTAGAAACAAAGTGATGGGAAGCACAACCGGATTCTCAGTTGCAGTAAATCAGCACAGAGCAGCCCTGATTTCATGTTCCTGTTTACATCAGCTGGGGACCTTGCCAACACTCAAAATCCATGAAATGCTGCTCTTGATTAGCACTACTTAACTCTGTGGCTTACATTAAACAGAATTTGACACGTTTTTTGATGGCTGGAGATGGTTATTTTCTATTTCAAATCTTGTCTACTTTATTAGGGATAGTGTGACCTAAATTGAAAAATATGAAGAGTTTAAAAACAACTCTCAGACATCTTGATGCTTGGATTTGTTTCTTTTCTCTATCTCTCTTCTTTTAAAGTTTGAGTTGTCTATATGAGGTATTCACCAACTGGTTTCTGCCACTTCTAGGCCAGAGTTTTCATCATTTGTGCACAGAAAGAACAGCCTCCATGCTTGAATGTCCCATTGCAGGTAAATGTGAATCTCACTTTAAAGCCAGGTACCTTCCAAAGGATGCTACATTACAGTCAAAGGTGTTTTTCCATTGCTTTTCATTTCTACACTGCTCTGCCAAGGCTCTTGTTCGAAAACCCGTAGCCATCAGGGATTTTGATCAACCTCAAAATCTCACAGGCAGAGGACTCAGGCTGTTACACATCCTGATAAAAGCAGCATGGTCCTCTTTAACAGCAACCTGTGAGAGCACATTGCTTAAGAGCCTGACAGCATTGGCTCAAATGCTCAGCAGTAACCCAGGCAGCCACTCACAGGCATCTGAGATCTGTATCCTCAAAATGCATTAGATCAAAAAAAAAAGAGAGGGGATCTGGCACAGCCTTTTGTGGATATCATTAGCAGCACAAGGTGCGCTGTCAGAACTGGACAAGGCACTGCTCACTCCCCGTGAAAGGATCACAGATCAGCCTCATGGCAGCTCCCAGCAGGCTGCATGAGGCTGGCTGCACATGGCAGAGGAAGCCAGGAGATCCCGTGAAGAGCCCTGCCATTTGTTGACTTGAGAAAGCTCAGCAGGTCAGACCCCAGCTGCTCGGAGCCAGCACACCTCTGTGAGCCAGCTGACACAACCACAGCTCCCACACTGGCTCACTTTCTTCAGTCTGTTGACTGTGGACACCCACCCAGTTGTTATGATTTTAATATGCTGCAATATGAAAGTGCTATTTCAGGACAAAGTTATTAATAGCAAAGCAGCCAGAAAATAGTCTAGAAAGAATGCAATGTTTTGGCATTCCTGGAAGATAGGATGACTTCCCAGCAACCAAGAAACCACCAGGGTTAATTCAAGATGTTTCTATGCACAAGCCTGTCTTCTGTCACTGTATGATAAGCCATTGTGACATAATTTCACAGGACCTGCATACTGCAGCAGTCCACAGAGACTACAATGCAGAAAGGCCCAGAAGGTGGTACTTTGTTACTCTATGTAGGCTACTGAAAAGCAAAGACTGGGTGCTGTCAGCAGTAGGAACAGGTAAGGAGAAGCTCTACTCTCCTTGAAGGACAAGGATGGGATAGAACCTGTTTAAGTCCTTCTCAGAAACCTGTCTGCCTCCAGGACCTCAGAGAAGCTCTAATTTTCAACCTCTCTTCCCCTATCAGCACTCTCTCCTTCCCTCATTTATTCACACTGCAATTCCTCAGCAACACTCTTTACTTGGGCAGGAGCTTCATAATCAAGGCAAGTCACTGACCCTTCTCAAGTTCTCTTTTAAACATGTTTCTCCTAGCAAAATGTATTGGAGAATCTCGGAAATGTATTGGAGAATACTGTGGAAAACACCAGACCTAACTTGTTTGTGATGGAACCTTTCCCCCTAAAATTAATTGGAAGGGCTCCCAAATTAATTCCAGGTGCACCAGTGAGTACAACACTCAGGACCCCTTGCAGAGATGCTACCATAGGAAGGCATCTCTCCACTGGCAAGGCTCTTGGCATCCCTTCTGCCTGCCTGCACAGAGCTGTGAGGCTCTGTGAGGCCTTCAGCTTTCCAGCCCTATCTTTAAGTATCCTCCTTGAGCAAACCAAATGAAAGTCAACATTGCATCTTTCCTAAGAGGAAAAGGCCCAAATTATGATGTCAGGAACTAGAAGATGTCATGTTCACAGCACTACAGCATTACCCACTAAACCACCACAGAGAGCTCTAGCTCTCTACTGAAAATGCATTGCAGGGAACTGCAGTCCCCCACCACGTTCTAAAAAGGAAACAAACAAAACCCACTTACCAACAAGGAAAAGAGGAAACTTATTGTAGTCATTATAAGCCCAGCAATGGACATGTTAGCTGGCATATTTCCAACTCAGACATTTGAAAAATGCAGCTAGTTTACCTTAAGTGTCCTATTTTCCCCAGTTTCCCTTTTCCAGTCTAGTTAAGACCATATAGCATCTCCCAAGATAAGCCTGCCTTTGTGGGTTGCCTTTATATCACTCCTTCCCTCTATTGTCTTTCTGAGATGTGATGAAAGTCTCCAGTATCATGGCTTGGAAGACTACATCCAGGTTCCTTGGCAAGGTTTGCAGGAAGGGGATGGGTGGGAACTAAGGAAGGACAGCCTCTCCAACTACAGTAGAGGGATCCTCTCATGGTACAGCCAATCCTTCCTGGTATTTTGTTTATCATTAACACTGTTTAACTAAAGCTGTTTTTCAGCAGCCCTCAAAGGTGGAGTCTGCAGCCAGCTCCTGTCATCCCAAACACTGCAGACCTCTGTCACCATGCTTTGGTACAATCTCTGCAACTGCAAACATAAACACTATGTTCCTCCAAGTAAAAATTACAGCTTTTAGGAACTGCAATTTTATTTTGGTTATAAACATACAAAGGTAGCCTTTATGGTGGGAGGGGAGCCACATGTGAGGCTACAGGCTGTCTTTGCTTAGTAGGAACATTCGTGGGACCTCCAGCCAGCTCTGCTTCCCATGTGCTTAGCTTCCAAAGCAGTTGCACCTCCCAAGCAGCTGCATGGTATCAGAGCTCAAGGGAAAGCCCAAATGCCTTGTGCTGGCCTAGGCTGCTGGAGGGATCTGCTTCAGATCCTGCAGCCCAGGAACTGGCACCCAGAGAGAGACAGAAACACACTCCAACTTGTGTTTCTTTAGCTATAGCCAGCACTACTGGCAGCCTATGCATTCAGGATAATTTTCCAGGCACGACTTGTGACCTGGTTGTCACTCTGAGTCCCAGCAGGACACATCGCAGCAGTTCTGAACACGTGGGCTCCGCTCAGAGCACCTTGGAGGTGCTCTGGCCATCACCACAGCAAGCTTCAAGGGATTTCCTCCATTTCAAGTGCCTCTAACCGTTCCCTGCTCTGCAGATGTCCCATCACTACCCAGGACCAACCTCCCGACACCTGTCAAAGAAGCATGATATCAAATTGCTCCTCCAAGCCCCTGAGTACCCTTAGGCATTTCAGTCCTCCTGTCAAGCTTGCTAATGTGTCCCTTCTCTGCCACGAGTAATGATGCATTCCTGGAAGCAAAAACTGCATTAAAAGTCCTCTTTACACGTGAGCTAAGAGCTTTCTTTGCCTCATACCATTTTTACTCATAAATATAATATCAAGGTGATCGTGTTCTTCTCAGACTACTCAGAGTGTTCTGTAAGTAAAACCTGCAATTGGCAATTTATCAGATGGAAAAATAAAAGCCACATTTGGTTTCTCCCTACACTTAAAAATGACCATGCGCAGTCTCTGAAGCAGTCTGATCTTTTTAACAAGGTCATGAATATCAGCTGAGGGCACAGGAGGAGAAATAAAACCATCCTGCACATGTTTTCTCTTCTGTGCTGCTTTCTTACTGAGGTTTTGCTCACTTTCTAAGCAAAGAGGAAGCCTCTCCTGTCCTGTTACCCCATGTTTATCCACATTCCAGCAACCAGTGGCTACTCCTCCAGGCACTCTCCAAGGGCAAACAACGGGATCTTGCCACAATGCAATTTTGAACTTGAGCTATATCCAGCTGTGAGTAGGAGTGAGGTGGGAGCCCTCAAGCAGTGAGAAGCAGTGATAAAGGCAGTGGATATGATGGGACACCATGAAATCTTTTGAAAATGTTGCTCCTGCAGGCTTAGACAACAAGCACAGCACACCCTTTGCCTAGTGAAAGGCCTGGAAAATGCACTTTAGGAGGCACAGCCTTAAGAACCAGAATAAATCCTCCCAGATGTCCCTGGTGACAAAGCAGCCCAATTTGATCAATACAGCAGCATTATTAACACTGCACTGCCTTACACGAGGATAGTCATATGTTCTTGCCTCTGCTGAGAGTGGGGGAAGGGGTGCAAACTCCTACAACAATTCACAGGGGAAACGTCTCTCTCAAAATCATTAAGCCTGCACAAAGAATCTCTTACCCATTTTCATGCAAGCTGCTTTTTTGGGAGCTTCTTTTTTTGCTTTTCTGCTTCACTAGTATTGATCAAGCTCGGGTGGAATCCTAGAAATAGTATGTGCTTTATGGTTTTCTCAAAAATAAATTTTGTTTTTAACAACTTAGGATCTCTATATTCAGGCTTTTGTTTCTGCAGCCACGAATACCCTCCATTGTGGGGGTTGGGTATAGACACATATAGGTAGATGGTTAATAACAGAAGGCAGGACTTTATGGTTAACAATTTTTTTTAATTATTATGAGAATCAGCAATTAAGTGAATTTGGATTCAAACAAAAATATTAGTAGCAAAAAGGCATATCTCTATATAAGGATACACACATATATCTTGCTGCTGCTCCTGAGCCCCAGCCAGAGTCATGGCCTTTCTGTGTTTGACTCTTGACAAACACATTTACAGACAGCCCTGGTAATTCAGGAATGGAAAGAGAATGGGAAGGCAAAGAAAAACAGTCCTAGCCTATCACCTGCTTAACCACAGCCAACAAATCTGGGAATTTTGTAAAAATGAGTTCCTATGTATGCCTGGTGACAAGTTTGCAGAAAGCTGGAGAGGTACCACCCCTATATGCCAGGTGACTCAGATTGAGAGAAAAGGTATCAGAGAAGCTAAAGGCTGAGTGTTAGTAATGGTATGGGAAGAAGAACTGACTAATAAACAGTCAGTTTATTAGACTGGCAAGTAGCCTTTAAAACCATGAAAAAATCCTTCTTACCCATAAGAAGGTGAGAGAGGTGTCACCCACTGCTGGAAAAAAAATCCTACCACAGAAATGGTGCATCTGCACCAGTCACCTTTCTCCAGCATTCGTCTGGGACAACATATTGTCAAAACCAGAAAATTACAGACTTGCTCACTCTTCACTGGGAAGAAAACCTGCTGTTCTTTCCCTTGGACACTTCTCCACCAAAAAAAAACCACTGAGACCATCAAATCCATGCCCTTTACCAAGAAGGTAAAAAATGCTGAGTTTGAGCACACCAGGCCACCTCCACATTGTGTCTGGTAAGCATTTCTCACCAGAGAAGTGTGGTGCTGCTTCAAAGCTGCTGGCACAAAGTTCTTCAAGAAAGGGGTGCTGCAGAAGTGTCTAGACAGACTAAAATTAAAAAGAACAAATTATATGACACTGCCCACTGTCTGCACAGCAGGGCCAGATTCTCAGAGGGAGGAGTAAATAGCTGGGGCCATAATCATGTAGCTAGTGGAGTCATCTTAATTTACACTGAGCAAGGATCTGGCCCAGAAAAATATTCCTGTAAACTCTGCAGCCAAAAATTCCTCTGCTAGACCACATTCCACCAGTCAAACTGCCAGGGAAGACAGTTGCAGAAATAATTTAATTAAAATGGAGATCAGGGAGCTGGTATCCTTTTCAAGCTCTGCTCTTGACTTCCTCTCTCCAACAACTGAGAGCTTGGGTGTCCCAGTTTCCCAGCCTATAAAATCAGCATGCTACAGCTTCTCTGCTTTCTGAGGACAATGGCTGTGAAGCATCCTATCTTTTCAAAGCCCAACCATCAAATCAAACAGATATCTGAATGCTCTAAACCTCCACGTCCTGGATGAAAAGGCATGTATTTTTCTCTGCTGAAACAGCTCTGTCATTGCTCTTGGAAAATTTGATCTTCAAAAAGGCAACTTGCAAGTTTTGCTTCGAAGACTGTAGGTGTTAGGTTCTCCAACTTACTGGGGTATTGCTAAGGATTTTTGCTCCTACAGACTGCTCAACCTGCCAGCACAGTTCAGGTACTGAAGTAAGAGTTAGGCAGAGAGTACTGCTTTCCCACAATTTTGTCATTCATATTTCATTTCTGAACTTCAGCTTTTGTTCTGATTAACATCTGGAAGGACAGTGAATTTTCTGCATATTCAACTCTTTCAGGGAAGTTCATTAGATGAAAAAAATACACCCAGGATGTAGACCAGTGCAACCACATGATCAAGCCAAAAGTATGCTACCATGTGATGTCTCATTGTAGCAGGTCCTTTGTTTTCACTCCTCAATTTCTGTTAAAATATTTGGCTTTTTACAAGCTGGTCTGCAGAATCATTAGCAATGGCACATAGTTTAGGACCTGGTTTTTTACAGTTCTCATGTTCCACACAAAAATCCCTCACAGATACCCATAGCTTAAGAGCTTTTTGAATAGGAGCGAGGTAGAACAGTTTCTGAGACAAGTTTTCACAGAGGCAGAACCAAGCAAGAACCCAGAGAGCCCTGCTGCCTGAAGCCAGATATGTGCCTCACTGCTATTTGACGAGGCCTCACTGTTTTGTTATAACCTCAGCAGACCCTGCATGGAGCCAACAGCTTCCCTCTGCACAGGAAGGAAAGGGAATCACCCATCTTCTGAAATGCCAGGAAAAGATTTCTTTATCATGCAAGCAGCCCAGGCTGACTCAAAGGAGCAGAGATGTTTAAGCAGCACAGTTTGTGGTCAAACACAGCAGGAAGGCCAAGAGTCCAGGGTGTCCTGACAAGCAAATGGAGAGCACCTCACAGCCTAGAGCAGCTGAGGCTCATGTCCCACTTCTATCTCTCTCCTGGCTTAGGCAGGCTCCTCTGCCTTATGCAAGGGGCTTTGGCAAATCCTCTTTTAAGGTGCATGGAGCCACACTGCTCAAGGCCATTACAAGGGATAGTGGCAGAGTGCGAGGACCCTCCAGAGGGATGACAGTGGGACCCCACTACTGACCACACAGCATTTCAGGCAGGTTGCTCCCTGCCCACATTGGAGCAACTTCCTTTCTGAAGAGCTATGCAGCCCTTGGAAGGACTTCAACAGGCTGGAGAGGTGGGCAGTGAAGAACAAGCAGAATTTCAACAAAGCCAAATGCAGGGTCCTGAACTTGAGAAGAAAGAATTTCACATGGGGAGGAACAGCCCCATGCACCAGCACAGGCTGGGTTTGACCTGCTGGAGCAGCTCTGTGGAAAAGGACCTGGAGGTCCTGGGGACAAGAAGCTGTTCCTGAGCCATCAGTGAGCCCCTGTGGCCAAGAAGGCCGGTGGGATCCTGGGGTGCATTAGAAGAGCACTGCCAGCAGGTGGAGGGAGGTGATCCTGCCCCACTGCTCAGCCCTGGAGAGGCACATCTGCAGTGCTGTGTCCAGGTCTGGGCTCCTCAGCTCAAGAGAGACACAGAGCTCCTGGAGTGAGTCCAGAGGATGGCAGCAAAGATGATTAAGGAACTGGAGCATCTCTATTATGAGGAAGGGCTGAGGGAGCTCAAGATTGTGAAGCCTCCCTCACTGGAGATATTCAAATCCACCTGGACACAATCCTGTGCTAAGTGCTCCAGGATTACCCTGGATTAAACCAGATGACAGACTGTGGTCTCTTCCAACATACCCAGTCTGTGATTCTGTGAAGAGAAGGGTGAAGGTGTCCTGGGTGGGCACCCAAATTCAAGGGGCCTCTACTCTTTAACTATGGTCCAGGTTCAACACTGTTTCACATATATCAACCAGAAAGCCAGAGGTGTTTACCTAACTAAACAGCATACAGATACTTTTTCCCAGACCAAGGTCAACAATGCACAGCAGCCCTAACAACTTTTCCCAATGCTAAAACCACCCCACAGTTATATTTTCAAAGAGGTTTTAGGCTCTTTGAAATGCTGAGATCTTTCACGACTCCCTGCAAAAAGCCAGCACTTAGAACCAGCTACCATCAAGTCATCAACACCAATTTGACTTCATCCCATTTAATGTGTTTCATTTAACAAACAAATACAAATTTGGCATCATCTTTTTTTGTTTCCCTTTACTCTGATGGATCACAGCCCTTGTTTTAAAAACATGCTTAATAAAAACAAATTGGAAAACTAAGGAAAGTCATAAAAAGCTCTGATTGTGAAGAAAAGCTTAAAGAGGAAATGCTATGTTTTTCTGTGATGCCAGCAGAAAGAGGCAGTTTTTAAAGAAAACCACATAGTGGCAGGAAATAAATCCTTGAGGCTGAATTTGCAAAAACACAAATTAATGCATTTATGGAAGAAACAGCAACACAACATGCACACCTAACACAAAGCAGAGATCCAGTAAGGCTGACAAGAGTCCTAGAACAGATAAGGCCAATATAGCTTCGAGGACAAATTCTAAGCATCTGATCCACAGGAAAACTGGAGAGAACAGAGAGATGGGAAGTATGACAAAACCCAAAGGGACATGCACCTTTATTACTATTTTCGCGTCTGTTCTGCAGTCAGGGTTGGAATCCCTAGTCAATGAGCAGGGGGCTCATCTCACATTTAGATAAAAAAATCCATGAAATAGGTAATATAGATGAAGATGAAGAAAAGCATCACACCTTTGTGCAACTATGAACACAGTGAATTCAAACAAAGCAAAGGACTTGCTCATGGAGAACAGAGAGAATATGGGAGGGAGAAGACTTGGGCAGCAAAAGACAAGTCTGTTAAATATTCCTCCCTTAAACTGGGTTTTAGCACAGGCTTCCAAGGAATACAAGGCTTCACAGCGGGTGGATTTCAAAGGACACTGGAAAGCACCACTGAGGCATACATTAAGAAATGGCACCTGGGCATAATTTCATGATCTAGTGCCAGTTTCCAGAATTTGCTTGTTTGTTTCTGGGCCAAATCTGCTTATATGCAGTTTATTGCTCCTGGATGAAGACAGAGACCAAAAATGCTTTCCATCATGTGCACCCTGCTCTTGAATCTATTTGCCTTCAAAATCAGCCAGTAAAACCCACTTGCTGAACACAAGGTCTTCTCTGATTATTCTCTAACCTTAGAGACCAAGCTGCAGTGTGAATGCGTCCTCTTCTCCCACGGCATAACATAACACAACACAGACTCATGTTGGATTCCAGCCAGAGGAGGAGGAGGAAGACCCCACTTCCATGAACCTGGTCTCTCCTCTGAGATGCTTTTCCAACCTGACACACAATACACGTGTGACAGATTCTCAAAATGAAACATGTCTGGCCATCCATATGTGCACACAGAGGGATCCTTCCTGACTCATGTTTACACTACAGTGTTTCAACATCATTAAAACAGAGTAAAAAGGCCTCAAAGGTGACTTGCATAGAGAAGTGGATTTTAATGTCAAAAAAGGTCACTCTGATAATTTAGTCTCACCTCTGGATGACATAGTTCACTGAAGTGCACAAGGAACTGCCTTGAACACTAATTTATAACCACTTTCAGGTTGGTTTCCACTGTTGGATATTAAAGTCTGAGGGTAAATCAGAATGGGAACCTCCCTTCTATCCATGCATTGAGACTTTCAAGAGACTCCTCTCATCTGTCATCATTTCACAGATGGGTATGACTGTCCTGGGGGAAGATGTGCCTACACCAGACATTATCCTACCTTGCACTGTTGGGGAGGCCACATTTAGCTCTTAGAAACATCTTCTAGCTCCTTCCCACACCCACATTTTCTTCATTTATAAAACCAGTGAAAACAAATCATGCTTCACCCTCAGTTTTATAGAGGGCAGCTCAGGACCTCTCATTTCTTCGTGGAAAGAAAATTTCTTTCTGTACAGTTTCCATTATTTATTAGCTGAAGTTCAGAGGAGAAATGGTATTTATAGGATGCCTAAGGCCATGCTCACTATAAAACAGAGTAAGTCAATATAGCTCCAGCACAACTTAGTGGCCTGTTGTGCAACATTTTTTAAAATGTTCTCTCTCTTTACAGCACTTGAGAATATCTCCTCCTCAACACCAGTGAAAATACATTTATGAGAGCTATAGAGCAACAAGATTGTTTTAATCAAATCATTAACATGGGTGTGCTGTTTTCTGCCCACATCCTGATATTTAGTCCACATCCTGACAAGATCTGGGATTTGTAAAGACTGTTCTCCTGGAAGGTGTCAAGTGACTTTGTGAACACTGGGCCAGTGTAAATTCACTGTAACTTTGACAGATCTGCACTCACTGACTGATCTGAAATCCCCAGTGTGATGTGGATACTATTCTTTCAATTTACAAAGAGAAAAACCATTCATAACTGAATGCCAAAGGTCTTCTTGACCTTTTCTACTTAAAGAAATGGAAATGAGACAGAAATTCCCATCTTACACCATATTGGAATATCACCTGACCAGAGATGCAGCTTGCTCAAACAAAACTGACTGAAAGGTATATGGCAGAGCTCTCGCTGCATGAAATAATTCACATGAGACAGTCCCCATGAGGAGAGGCCTTCAATCTAGAGCCTCCACTCAGCGTGCAGCTAGGACACTCAGGACTTGGAATCACATACACTAGAGGTATTTGGGAGTAAGAAACCACCCATGCCTTGCTTCCCTCGCTCTCCCTCAAATGTATTCTTATAAGAAACTCTCATGTGAGAAAAAGAAATCCCAGTGCAGCCTTTGTAGAGCTCTGTACACCTACTGGCATTCCTCTCAGCACCCAGAAACAATGCTGAGAAGTCACCCAGACAGTCACCTGTCTACCAAGTCTCTCACACCAGAAAGTAACTCTGCACTGGAATTCTTCTGTTCCCCGCCAAACTACTGGGGTTTGTTCATGTTTTAAACAAACCCCCAGAATTCAGCCCAAGACAAGTTAGGCACACTCAGTAAAGAGTATTTCAACTGGGCACCCTGAAATTTATTTTCCAGGATCCAAGAAAGACTAATAAAGGAATCACTCCCAGAAAACAGTCTTGAGTGAACAGAAAATCAAGGCTGCCTGAAGAGAAAACACGAGCTTTGCAGCCAACTCATAAACACAGTGCGGTGCCAAGGCCCTCATATTACCTTTTATACCCCCAAATCACCCCAGATTCTGAGGCAGTTTTATTCAGGTACACAACTTCATCCAGCAGGCACTGAAGACAGGTATTTTAGCCTGTGTCTGGAAGGTTTCAACCTATAATCAATGTAAGAAGCACCAAAGCTCCCACTGACCTTAACTGACTAATTCCCGCTAAAAAAATCAGGTTCTTCCATTTTCAAACATGGCCTACAATAATCTTTCTTTGCACTTTAAAAACACAGGAAAGGTAAGAGAAGTAACAGTTAAAGCTGTTTCCTCAGTAGAAATTAGGAAACTACTCCATGTGACATCCACTTACCCTGAAATTTTCGACCCTGAAAAAAAAGCACCTTACAAGGTCTTTCCCTGGGTCACATCACTTAAAGCAGTCTGCCTTGCCCTCCAAGATACTGGAGACCTCCAAATAAGTGCTTTCTTTCTCTAGTCTGACCAGACAGAAACATGCCTTACTTTTCCTATTTGACTTAAACCCTGCTGCTGTTTCACAGGCTTCTTAGAACTCCAGCTCTCAGAGACTTCTGCTTACATCAGAATCACCTATCTCAGCACCAAAGCAAAGCTCCCAGGTTCCTCAACCGTGCAGGAAAACCTAACATAATTCAACACTACCCTGAGAAATCAAAACTCAAAAACAAATAGAAGAATCACGTACCTTTGTAAGAATCTGATGTACAGCAACCTTCAGATGATCACAACCACTCTGAGGTGCCGGCATAGCTTATGAACAATTGGGGGAGGACTGTGACACCACCAGAATGAACTGGGACAGCAACATCAGGTGGAGCCAGAAAAGAGCTATCTTACCCAAAGTAGCTGTATTCTCAAGTCAGTCCAGCACTCTTTGCTTCTCTCTTATTACCTTAAAATGCAGACAAATGTAAAAATAAAAACAAGAGACACTGAAGTCCATCCCCATCTGATCTAGACACTAATGAGGGTGGCTTTTTCCACTGGCACCGATTTTCCATTGTGCAGCAAATGCAGCCTCTCCACCATCCACGTGTCATACACAAAGCCACTTCTGGCCTGATGTTTTCCATATGAAACACTAGATCCCATCTTTCTTCTCCCCTCTGCCTTCCTCCTTTCCATACTTAATTACTCACACAGCAGCTGTAGTAGGTTGCAGATGAGTGGAATGTTTTCTTCAGAGCAGCACAAATTTTCCAGGCTGACAGGGAAGGACAAAAGCAAGAAAAGAAAAAAAAAACCCAACAAGAATTGTTTAGTACTTTTCACCAGCTTGAAGCAGGCAGCAAGCTCTGCAGGGCTGGCACTTCAAACCATTACACAGCCACAGGAAAAGAACAAAGCCCCTCAGCCACTCAGCTTGCCCTGTACCCAGGGATGTGGGGCACCCCAGATCCAGAATCCAGCAATAAGCCAGAGGTGCCAAGGCAGGGTGAGTGCACCAGTTCCAAACCAGCACAACACCTCACCAGCAGCAGCTGAGCAAAGGAGAGAGAAGATACTGCAAGCTGCAAGGAGACAAGGAACTCATGGGACTGCACTGCTTTTGTGCATCTTGCATACCAACAGGCTTTGCCAGGTCCTTCTCTGAGGAAGAGAGAGCAGGCACCCAAGAGATCAGAAGTATCCAAAAACTACTGTGTTGTGGATGCAGTTCTCCAAAGATGCAGTCACAGGATGCAGACAGCCTGGATACCTTTGACTAGCCAAATTGTTAATAGCTGGGAAAAAGTAATCAACTTTTAGGGGCACAAGACCTGAAATGAAAAGCTAAAATTGACAACAAAGTGGAAGGTGTCAGCCAAACTAAGTCGCTCACACTGAAAAGTGCCAGACCCTCAGGAAATTCTAGGAAGCACAACTTGTTGAAAGATTTCTACCAAACGCTCTTAGAAAAGAAATACGCTTTTGCCCAATCTTTTATTGGAATATATATTCATTTTGGAGTCAACATGTTATCCACTGAAATGTCACACATCCAAGATGTAATCTGGAAGGGCAGACTTGAATCAAGCAATGGAATGACTCAAATCTGGGTCTCACACCTAAGTGCTGTGATGTGCGTTTTGGGTGTAAAAAGCAAGCAGACAGGAGTACTGCTCACACCCCTTCTATTCTGCCACCCAATGAACAATTTTCGTGCCTTTGATCACTAGAACCTTTGTTTTCCATCCAGCCCTGGTGGAAAACAAAGGCAGGCGTACTTCCCGTACTTCACCCCCACCAGCACAAAGCAATTCAGCACAATGCTGATTTCCCTCCTGGGCAGGAGTGAAGGCAAGTCAGCAGAAATTGCAAATGTTCAAAACCCAAGAACTTTCCTTATGTATGGAAGTGGACTTTGCCCACTCCAGAGTCAGGATTAAAACCAAATGCCTAATGCCTGTTAGTAGTGAAAGCATTTTTAAAATCTCATTTACTTGTCCTGACACATGCCTTTTTCCTCACTGCACAGTCTAAATAAACACTTGTTTTCACTGTGATTCCCAGTCACTTCAGTTGTACCAGAAGAAGGCTGCAGTGACAGAGTTGCAAAGGCAGAAGGTGGGCCAGATGATCCTGTCTAAAAAACACATACCCTGTCTCCAGGGCTTTTTGAATTATCTAGGTGGAGATACTTCCATTGACTGCAGTTTGTCAGAATATGCTACCTTACAAAGGTCCTTTATGGTCAAATATCAACCCTATGTCAGCATCCCTTTAAAACTAACCTTCTGAGGCTACAGGTTTAAAGGGCAGGATTTGTAAATCAAGATTCTAATTGGAATGTCTCAGACGAGCTTCTCACAAGCCAGTGTCCTTCTCCTCCACATCCTTTCCCATAAATCACACTGTCTCCCAGACACTGCCTGTGTCACTGTCTCCTTCTCTATCCCTTGCAGAGTAGAAACTGTAAACCCCATATATGACTTAAACTTCAGCTTTGTACTCAGGTCTACAATGTTGAGAAATAACAAGAGGATTAGGAGATGTGACACATTGCCTGTAAGCATCATGTTCAAACCCAGTATGACAGATAAAGGTATGGCTGGTGGGCCTTCAGCAAGTATAAATGACATGAACGTCGCTGCGTAAATGACTCAGACTCTTTGGTGTGTTTTATATGTACTACACACCTCTTAAGAGTTTTCCCAAAAGTAACATATGTAATGAATACACAGTTGCACTGAGTAGAAATGCTTTGGATTGGAAAGGATCCTGCACATGCAACAACAGGGAGTGGATAGGTACCTGCTTCAAAAGGATTAACAGCATCAGAGCAGCTTAATAAATCAGAGTTGATATATTAAACCTTTAAGAGAAAAAAAAATTAAGTGCCTTCTGTCCAACCTTCCTATACTCAACTCCAACCCCTTTTAAAAACCTGAGAAGGGTCAAATCAGTGCCATGCACAGGTTGTCACAAAGACAACCCAGACCTCTGGGAAAGGGCCTTTAAGCTTACCTTTCAGAATCTTCTTTTGATTTTTTCATAGAGGCAACACCACAGCCTGCCAAGGATTTCTCTGCACAGGAGCTGTCCTGGTGGCTGGTGTGGCAGATCCAGGCCCACAGCTGCAGAGGGGCTGGCTGCCCATGTTCCTATGGCCTCACACCACCCTCCCCCTGCCCCAGCTACTGTGCCCAAGCACCATAAAGCCAGAACAGGAATCCCCACAGCAGCACAACAGAACACAAGAGCTGCCAAAGCATCTTGTAACTGAAGAACCAAGAAGCAAAGGTTTGGTGTCCTGATTAAATCCAAGATGTCTAACTATCTTTGGGCATAAAGGCTGAAACATGACCTCACAGGCAGCTTACTCTCACAGGCAGCCTAACAACCTGAACTGCCAAGCAGTCTTCCTCACCAGCTGCTGCCAGAGCAGGAATGGTAAACACAGCCTCATGACCAGAGCAATACATGAGCTTTTTCTGATGCACACACCTACAAATGCCATAGTACTTCCATTTTCTTAATGCTGCTGGAATCAAGCAAGAGTTAGAAATTCCAGGTTGTTTGGGGTTTTTTGATCATGAAAGACAACAAAAATCTTCAGCGGCTCAAGCACTAAGAAAGTATAAAGAATATCAAATTTAAAAATAAAAGGTCTGTGACTTTAAAGACAATCTCAGTATCTTGGGAAGCAGGCATGATTTTTTAACTCGCAGTGGCAATGTTGGGAGGAGGCCCTTTTCCCAGGCAGGTTTGTTTTGTTTGCTTGCTACAGAATCTGCTGAACTCTGCAGTTCAACTGAATCCACACTAATTTTGATCATGGAAGAAGCACCCATAGTACAAAAAGGTCATGTGGGGAGAAGAAATTCAGTAATTCAGGTGAGTGATTCCTGCAATGTCAGTCTAAAAGACACAACAATGGTGGTCAGGAGGTCCAGCTCCTGAGTGCTGCCAGGAGTTTGGAAGTGGTGGGGACATTGTAGATGTAGGGAATTGACAGGAGGCACTTGAGAGTCCAGGAAAGCAGAAAGAGGAATTCAGCACTACTCTTGAAAACATCTTTATTCTCCAAAAATTCAGGTTTAGCATCAAAAAAAAAACTATCATCAATTACAGTGCCTGAGTGTGACTTTTAGCGTGGCTTTGTGCATGATTATCAAAAGTCTACACTTTTTCTTCCCTTTTGCAGAATGTGACAAACTTGATAAGAAGTGAGGTGTACTAATAACCCATTGCTTAATGTACTTAACAGCAGTATTACTCAGTCAGTGAGCAAAATCCCTTTGTTTCATTAGGACAACTGCAATCAAGGTCATTCACATGCTGCTACAATCAAAGAGAAGCAGCTTCCTTCTTGCTTCCCTATAATGTTTCATAACTCAGAATGGAGAAACAACACACTACATATTTCTCCATGGAGAATCATTTGACAAAGCCTCAGAAATTCCCCCAACAACATCCAGAAGATACCATTTGCCTCAACCCTGGAGAGCTTAAGTATGAAATTACTATCTGGAATTGAAAACCTTGTGCCATTTCTACATGGAAGTATCACACTGCAGACTACTTTTGGATTATGATTTTCCTGTAGCCTATTGTAATTTATGCACTGCCTATTCAGTAGGACATGCAGAAATGTACCAGCTCGGGGGAGGATAGATGTAAGCATCCCAAACAACTAAGAGAAAATATTTTCTAGCTGAGTACCCACATTATGATAGTGCATTGCTTAAAGGTATTCACCTCATTTCAAAAGCATTTGATACAAGTCATTCACATAATCTGCTATTTTAAGACCTGCAACGTGGATTGCAGGACTTTATGCTTTCAGAATGCCAAGAAATAATCACTTTTAACAATCAATTCTATAATTAAGAAATCATGTAACAGTAGAGACAGCAGTTTCAAGGTTATCTTTCCTCTCTGTCCATCTCTTTCTGTAAGATGACAGGAGCATGCTTTCAGCACATGGCACAAGCAGAGGGAATGCAGGTATAAATGGAGTAGCATTCAGAGTCTGAAATACACTGCATTACACATGTGGCTGTTCTTGGAAGTCAACCATTTCTGAAAGTTATTCTCAAGAGGCATGATGTACTATAAGCACTTAAGAAATGTGTTACATTGTGACTGGAACCAAGATGAAATAGCAATATTAAAAGAGATGTTTAGTTTATGTAGTGGCCAACTATGCCATTAAACTTGAACAATGGAGACGATGGGGAGGCAGGAATGTTCTTCAATGTGATTTATTCCTTTCCAGTAGGAGTGGAAATTTTTCCTATAGGCCTGAAAATGACCCTGTCTGCCAAGCAAAAGTCAGCATTAAGATATAAAAATTCTGCTAGATTAGTCACCTTGGGATACTCTGCTCTCACACAGCACAGGGATCTGAAAGCTCTCTTCCAGGATGAGTCAAAACTCAGCCTTCTGAGGTCCACAAAAACCATTAGGCCTTAGCACTGCTGTTGTCAGTCACTTCAGAAAGAGGGAAACTGAGGCTTGAAGAATTGATTAAAAACAGGCAAAGAAGGCTGTATGAAAGGATCAACAGAAAAACAAAGGCTTCCCCCATCCTGTGCTTTACAGGAAATGTGCATCTTTCTTGAAAGGATCATTGTTTGCTGCAGCTGAGAGCAGCTGGGTCAGCCAAGGCAAGAGGAAATGTTATCAGGCAGTGGTTATCAGCAAACAATATAATGCCATTTCCACTTCTGCCAGCCAATTAGACCTGTGCTGCCTGCTGACACATGTGGGAAAGGCTATCTCCTCCAGAATAAACCAGGGTCTGGCACCTAAGCCCTACTGGTTTAATACAGCTGCATCAGCTACACATAATGACTCTGTGCATCCACCTGCTCTTTGTGCTCCTATGTTCTGATGTTATGGGAACTGCCATACTAGAGACTGCTCTATGCTCCGCATATGAAAATATGAATATGAACACAGCCCCAAAACATCTCTTGATCAGACCTCTGTTTCACAATAAGATGGTGAGTTCTGAGCCCACCAAGGGGCCTACATAGGACAAGAGGGATGTTTAAAATGTCACCCCTAGGAAGAGGCATTATCTGATTACAAAAGGTGTCTTCTCCACCCTGATTTTTCAATGATCCCCTAAATGACATTGTGAAGGCCCAGCAGGAAGAACAGAGTGAAGCCCCATGTCCATCCCTTCCAAATCCTCAGCTCCACTCTCCCCCTCTCTGCAGCCTGGCACACAAAGTGGGACCATGTGCAGCTGCACAGGCTATGCTCCTCAGTTATCTCCCTCAAAAACAGCCTCCTACCCACTTCCTTCCCCTGCAGAGTAATGAGGTGCTCTTCAGCCTCGTGCTGCCTCTCCCAGCAGCCTGGTTCCAATCTAGGGGATGCCACATGAGACAGCCACCCCAGAGCGACGGCGTATGTGGCCAGAGGTCCTCCTGCAGCAGCGCAGCAGCCACGCAGGTGCTGAAATCTCCCCCCACCCTGGTCCTGAACTGCAAAGTCAGCTCGCAGGGACAGAGAGAACTAGGACGGTTCAGTCAGTCAGGATGAAGCACCAGGCACCAGCCAGCTGACTCTGAGCAAACGGCTCATTTCCCAATGCACACAGCCCACCTCTTCCTTTAATCCCTCCTCAGTGCCACGGAGGCTCAACACTGCTGGCAAAGCTAAACAAAGTTTTCTCTCCTGATGAAATTGCGCTATTGATTACTCGTTAGATTCTCACATCCCCACTCCAAGAAAAATCCTCATGACCTCGAAAGTGTTTTGCCTGAAGGAGTAAACCTAAAGCTCAGAGAGAAGCTCAGCTTTTGTTGCCTAAAAAAATCAAGCTCTCCCCTTCCCAACATGTGTTTTAAAAAAAAATCAAACAAATCACAGGTTCATTTCCAGCTTCCACTTCAGACATTTCCACTTCCACAATGTAAACTATGTCCAGGGTGGAATAAGGGTTTCTTTGTATTTTGCCTTCTAAAACAGAAGCCTACACAAAAGGAGACAATTTGTTCCAACACAAAATCTGTTTGTTTTGTACATATTGCTGGGTTGCACTCATTCAACTCCAACACTAATTGTCAAAAGCACAAATACCAAACTTGCTCACGTTCCTCTTGCAGTGGGAAGGAAAAACAGGAGATCAGCTGACTCTGTGCAAGCATTTAGCAACCTGCCTGTGCTGTCAGAGCCCTCTGTGAGTAATGGGTGTTTCACAACCCGAAATATGAGCAACTGGGCCCAGCTGTATATTCCTCAGCCAGCAGCTACCAGACTGTTTTCCAGGCTCAGGAGAAAAGGAAGACAGGACTGTGTCAACGCTTTCAGCCCAAGGCATGCTCTGATTTTCAGTGGGGCACGTGCATCCTTCACGATATCACAGTAAGCATCGTTTCTCAGAGCAGGATCTGGCACTGACTAACCTCTGCACACCACGCACTGGTAGCTGCTAAGCACAACACTGGAGCTTGCTCTTAACCCACACATCTATTCTCCCCATCAACCCCTGTCTTTTTTTAAGAGACTGAAGTAATCTCCTGGGGAGCTGCTTTGCTGCTGGGAGAAGCGCTGCCCTGGAGCCTCTGTAGCATCATTAGAGCAGAGGCAGGACTTGTTCAAGTGTTTTTACTCAAAATTAAAGCCGCTGTTTCCCACTTACGACACATCCCATAGGGATCAGTCACTACCCTTTCAGCTTTCTTCCCTAGAGTGTCAACTATAGCCTTTAGTTTTAAAGGATATTTTAGAAACACACACATTCTTTGTCTCAAAGTTGCTACAGTTTGCCTAAAATAAGTAAATACCCAAGACCTGATTACATTGCAAGTGATTTAGAAGAATTAGATTGGGGTCTCTGTGTCAGTGGGTCTGCCAAGCTTGTGTAACAGCTTGTGAAGCTGGTCGCTGCACAGCCAGCTTCAGCTGCTCCCACCACTGACACATCAGTTTTGCTGCCTGTTGTTTGCAAGGCGAGTCCAGGCAGCAACAGGGGAACAAACTGTAAATACAGGATACATTATGAAACATTGAGCACTGGTCACAGGATTTGAGAGGAAATAAGGGAAAACGTTGCAAATTATTTTCACAGCTTCTCTTTTTAAGCATACATGGAGAATCAATCGGTGGGGTTTAACCAGGAGCATGACTTTAAATTCTGTAATGGCAACAGTGGGATTGGGTAGGTACATGCTACTGTATAAAACAAACTGCTGCTCTTCCACACATAAAAGAAGGCAGAAGGAGACAGAGTATCACTTGAAGCACTGCCTGAAGCATGCTGGCTATGTCAACACACTATGTCGCTTTGGACTGTTTGGAATGTTAGCAATATGCAACCAATCCAACGCTATGAAATATTTCTTTTAATTGAATTATATTAACCTGTTCACTTTAATTAGCATGTTAAAAATATAAAAGGAAAGCAGATGTGACCATCATGGATGTGTGCACTGAATATTAATAGCAAAAAAGCATCCCCTCCCCCTTGGAGGATAAAGCAAAGTTGGTTCGGTCATTTTGCAAAATAAACCCTGAATGTGCTCACCCCCTAGCTGACAATAAACCTCTGCTTTGTGTGCACACACATACAAAGCTGAAGCCAAAATGATTTTACAACGGTAAACCTTCGACAATCCAGCCCCAGTCCAGCTGGCTGACAATGCTACAGCCCAAGTACTCCCCAGAAGCTCTGCCATCCACATTTCCACCAACACACACTTCTAAGGAAAAATTAAATGAACATCCCAAAACTGTCACTTACTAGGGACCTAACACGGGCTATCCTTACACTAGCCAAGACTCAGGTGAAGGCTGGCAAGATGAAATCCTGTGGCTCGTTATTCTCACACTGATAGTGCCACGGGTCCTTGCGCTGCAATAGCACCACATGTCATCCCAGCCACACTCCACTATTTCTACCCACCAGCAGATGTTTTTTTTCTTTTAAAGAGACACCAGTTTCCAGAATTTCATGGGGTGTATTGCCTGTGCCATAAAATCACATCAAGAAACAGGACTACCTCATGACGTTTGGTCGTAAATAAAAATGCTGTCTTTCCTTTTCCCTCAGTATCCCAGCTGATAACTATTTATAGTTAACAATTCGATTCATAGTGTATTTTATACAGCTCTTCTCTGTAACCTACTCTTCCCCTTGGTCTTACTTGTATTCATGCTACCAGTCATCTTTTTAATGCATTTATAACACTTGATTTCCATCTTTATCCTTATTCTGTCTGCATATTAGCCCTACAGTGCCTCAAAACATACTGGTTTACTGGAACTAGCCTAAGGTGTCATTGTTTCAAGACAGCAAGAAGTGTGCGTTTCTACTCATCTTCAGAGAAAAAAAAATAAAAAAGAAAAATAAGTCACATTCCTAGTTACTGAACTTAGCCTGAAAGCTTTTGCTAGTGCTTCCACACACCTGCCCACCCTCCACCTCCGACTTAAGCTACGATTTTTATTGACACATACTAATTACCTGAAAATAAGAATGATCTATTCCATTTCCACCAGCTGCCAGTTGTCAGCATGGCTAGAAGTGAGCAGGCTTGTTTAAAAGAACAAAACAAAACGAAAAAAAATCTAAGCTCAAAAATAAAATAAATAGTAGTCATCATAAAAACAAAACCCTAAAGAATGCCACCGGATCTCAGGTACTGTCGGGTGTGCTCAGAAAGGACTGAAGGCAGACAGATTTGAATGGACTGCTCAGTTTGTCACGGTAAAAAATACAGAGATTTAAAGGTCTACCCACGCGGAAAAAAAAAACAAAAAGAACCACCAAAAACACCCAACCCTGAATTAAAGAACAAAAATAAAATAAAGTCAGAAATGCAGCCTCAATGCATCGACTGTCTGCGCTTAAGAGATTTACAGGAGTAATTTAAATGATTCACCTGCTGCCAGTTTTCCTCCAAGGATGGCAAAGCTGAGAAGTAGCCGGTGTCGTGGACAAGCTGGAGTTCCTGGAATATACTATAACTAGCCAAGACATCCATGCTGCTGCTGAGCAAGACCCTTTCTTTCTGCTTTTGTGTGTGTTTGTTTGCTCGGGTGGGGGGTTGTTTTTGGTCATAAAAAAAAAAAGGAGGAGGAAAATCAACCAATGATAGATCCAGCGTCCCTTTGGCTTTGTTTTGTTTCAGTCACACTTTAAAAAAGAGAGAGAGAGAGAAAGAGGATCAGCGCGGAGGGACAGCGAGGTTCGGGGGCCGGGCCGAGGAGGACGAGCGGCGCCGGCGCGCACCGAGCCCCCCGCGGCCGCCGCACCGGGGCACGTCCCCGCCGCGCTCC
>VWYI01039496.1:345182-402637 GCA_013399455.1 Anthoscopus minutus | reverse complement strand
ATGGCGGAGCCTCTCGGGGCGCGGGGGGCGGCGCCCCAGCCCCGGCGCTGGCGGCGATTGGTCAGCAGCGCTGCTCCCGCCCCTTCCCCGAGGCTCGCGAGGCGGCGCGCGGAGAGCTATTTTTAGGGCGCTATATAAGAGGGCGGCGAGGCGCGCGGCAGTGGCAGAGTGTGGTGTGCTGATGGGAGGAGTGTGGTGTCCGGGCAGTGGACGCTGGGCGAGCCACGGCCCTGTCTTGGACTACGCTGCAAGTGGTGCCTGACGGGCCCCTTTACTTTTCCCGCACTGTGTGCACCCCTCTGCCTCTCCCCAGCCTCTAGCGCTCGATTCCCTGGGGCTGAGAATGGCCAGACCAGTCGCAGATGGCCGGGGAAAGATGTGCGGCTTATGAGGGTGTTGGAAGGAGTAGGAGTGCGAATACACCCCGAGTGGGAGCTGTGGGAGCTGCCGGCATCAGGAGCATGTGCACGGTGCCTCTGCGGGCAGACCACAGGAGCCCGGCTTCTGAGTGCTGATCCAGCCAGGCCGTCCCCCGAAATGCACGTTTGCTTACTAAGGCATCTATCACGGCATTTAATCAGGCTGAGATGTGGGCTGAGCCCTCTCTGAGTGCCAGTTTGGGTTGACTAATGAGCTGTTTGACCTTAAATGGTCAGTGTGGTGTAGAGCTTCCCCAAACTCACTCTGGCACTAGGCACAGTTGCATTTCTGCTTTTGGAAGGATTGCAGAACAGTGTGCTCATTTGAAGATGATGGGGGTGGGGAGGGGCTTCCAGTAATAGAAGAAATATGTTCTCTTTGTTGCTCTCAAATTCAGAGGGCCCTATGGTCCCATCAGTTGCATTGCCAAGGTTGTATCTGGCCACCAGGCTGTGAGATGAATGTCCCTCTGGAGCCCTTACATGGTGGGTTGTCGGCACCAGTTGGACTGGGTACCAGGGCAAGCAGATGCTGCCAGGGATTCCTAAACTATTTCCTTGTAGAGCAGTTGCATCACACTTTCTTTGCTATGACTAAGATGTCTCTTCTCACTTTTCTCTTCCTTTTGCACCTGGAGGAGCATGCCCGGGCTAGGTGTCAGCTGGTATTAGTTGGTGCAATGCCACCAGCACAGACACGTCTCTTCCCAGATATCCCAGTCAGACTGATGTGAAAGTATGAGGCCACAGAATTGATCAGTGTTGATTAGTTCATGGTATGTTTTCTTTCTTGGCAATGAAGGCAAATTACCTTTTCCAAAACTGGGTCCATGTTAACTGTTATAAAAACCGTATTTCAAGAAGGCTTGTCAGAATGAACTTCTACAGAAAGCCCAGATAATGGCTGCACCAACCCCAAGTTCTTGTAGGTGTGGTGGGGAAGAATGAGGCAGAGTCATCCTCTCTCCAGTCTGTGGAGTCAAAACATAGAAGGAAAAGGGGGAATTAAGCTGTTGGTGAAGAACTGTAGTAATCAGGAAAGAACTGGACATGGGAACTTTCTTCAAATAAATGGTCTCACCACTACAAAAACACTCTGTGGTTGTATTGAAGAAACAGCAGGATGCCTTGCTGGAGCTGTTGCTCAGGTGCTGACCTGAGGCTGCAGGTTTGGATGGTCAAGGAGCAGCTCCCTTGAAGTTAAATGTTGCCTGTGAGCTGCTTGTGAAAACTATGCCATCCCCAGCCTTCACCTGGGGAGCCATAGGTTGTCCCAAACAGGACCATTCCTGGCATTTTTAGCTTAGCAGAGAAACTGTGTGTGAGGCTGGACATGAATAATAAACTACTCTTTCTCATAAATATACCCATAAATGTGTAAATATATGTGTTAGTGGGAAGATGAGAGGGAAGGTTAGCGCAGCAAGCACTGCTGGAGAGGTCCTGCAGACCATCGTTACCCATTCCAAGCATGCCTCAATCTGGCAAAGCAACACCTTTTCTGGGCACCTTGGGAAGGCAAAGCTTCTGAAGACTGTAGAGAACTTGACAAAGGTGGTTGGTTGTGGAAGAAAGCAGCACTTGGGTGTCATGACACACTCCTGTACGGAGAGGGTTACACAAGAAATACCTGTTCCAGAAAAAGCTGTCTATAAGCATTTATCCTTAACAGCTTGTCAGAACAAGGCCGAATGCCTATGCAGAGGCTTTTCTGACCTAGGCAGAGAAATAAAGGGCAAAAGCAGTGAAGGTTTATTCTCTCAACTACTCAAATATCTACGTGTCTTTGAATTCTATAGTTCCCATAGCCGAAAAACATTTTGGTGCTTTATTTCTGACATTGTTTAGCATAGCTACCATTTTAATATGTAGAAATGTTAGTGGTCTGATGTCCAAGCTCCCCTCTAACCTGGCCTGTGCAAGCTATGGGTTGCTCTTGCTTTGGTTTACTGCAAAGCTTGATATACAGGCAGCCCAGGAGTCCTCTCTGCTTGATAGTCACCTCTGCTTGCCACTGAGTAGCTCTTATTTGAATAAATTAAAATCTTTGTAGTTGACTGTTTTATACTGAACTTTCTGCTGAAAGCACATCCTGTAGGAACCGCCAGCTTTCCACCCTCATGGAGGAGGTTGTTCTCAGTTGTGGAGCTCAGCTGCTCTGCACCAGCAAAGAGCCCAGACTGTGCCCAGGCTGCACTGTAACTGGTGGCCAGATCTGATGAGCAGATGCTGCTCTGCTTCTCTGGCTGGTTTCAGGAGGAATTGTGTCTGAGGGCAGGATTTTGGCTGTGAGCCTTGAGGTGAAGAGCTGGGCTTCAGATCTGGCTGCTTGCCTGGGTGGTTTCCAGGCAGACATCGCATTTTTATTGTCTCAGATACTCTGCTTTGGAGGTCAGTCGAGAAAGCAGAATGGGGTTGTCACTTGGCAGAAGTAGTAAAGCCTAGACAAAAAAAGAATGTGGTGGTACTCTGGGTATAAAACTGTTATTCCACAGCCGGAGGTGGCATCTACCTGTGCTAACCCAGAGATAATGAAGGGAAATTCCTGCCAGGCTCTCATTTCCCAGGCTGTACTGACCTTTCTCCTGGCAGATCGCCACTTTCCCTGCCCTGGCCCAGCCACGCCGCCCATCACGGGGAGCAATGCAATCAGATGTGGAGGAGGAGCAATATCTCCCCACTGCACAGCTGGGCTCAAGGGCATAGAGGACTACGCAAAAATTCAGGCAAAGGGAGCAGGCTAGACATGCAGGGAGTAAGAACAGGTATTTCAGCCAGTACACATATTTGTCCCATAACAGGTAAAGAAAATAGCTTGCCTGAGGAGAAGATTTCATCATTCCTGTAACTTCCTGAAATTTCAGGAAGGTGCAGGGAGTACTGTGGCTGGTTGTGCTATAGTGCCTGTGCTCTTTGGCACCTGGAAAGGGGAAGTAGTTATATTTTTGATGTTAAGGAGCAATGAGAGCAGTTAGTCCTAGTGAAAAGACAGGAAGAAAATATTTCCCTGCTCCTTCTGCTCCTCAAGAGAAAGAGGAAGGGTGTCTTCATTATTTTCTCAAAAAAAAAGCTTGAATTTATCATATTCATAGATCCTATGGCAGCAACCTTTTCTATTCTCTCCAAATAAGGAGTGCAAAATGCCTCCCAGCACTTTGCTGGGTCCCTGCAAGGCACTGGTGTGCACAGAAGCACAATTTTGGTTGCTCTGATTGCTTTCCCTTGTGATATTTGTGTTCCCACTGTCCCAGAAGCAATGGCAAGGGATGCTTATTGGGGACTCACCAGAGAAGACTGATTTGCAGGGGACTTTTGGATGTTGATTTTGTGTTTCTTTGCTTTGGCTCGGGCAGAGACAAGATGCTGTAAAGCAATCATATCAATTCATACTGTAAACATTTCACTGAATACACCTCCTTTGGTACCAGTGATGTTTCAACAGCTACACTGAGTTACCATGTATAGAACTCATGGTGCAATTGTAAACCCTGTGGCCCTCTGCATGGTCAACAAAAGTGCTAAAGCACTTTTTCCTGCCGAGACAGATTGGTCCAGGCGTCCAGGCTAGCAGTTTCTTCTACATCACATTTGTGTTTAGGCTGCCAGCTGCATCTCTTCCTCTTCTCCATCTCAGACTGAGCTTATACAACTTTGCTGTGCTTAGAGCCTGTGACAAGGTCGTTCAGAGGTGTTGATTCTTCAGGCTGTGTCCCTCCCGGAGAAAAAGAGGCTGTGCCTGCAGGTTGGTAGGGTTGAGGTTGCCATAGGTTGTAAAGCCTTGCAAATATCAAAGACAGAGAGAAGTACTGATAAATGCACTGGAGCATGCTTGGATTTGCAGTTCAGATTCTCCGGAAGTGGATGCAGAAAGCTGTTACCAGGGAAGTGGAGAGTTTGTGGTGGTGGTTTATGGCCAGGTACCTGTCAGAGGCACAGTGGAAAAGCTCAAAGGTGATCCTGCTGTTCAGCATTGCCACTTGCTGATACCCCAGTGTGTCAGTGCATCTGTAGCTGTGTTAGATCCAGGAACTTGGGACTCCTGAGCAACGAACTGATATGATTTCACAGAAGCCATTTATTGCTTACAGTGTGCACTTATTTATAGGTTCTAAAACTGCAGTTCATGCCATCACACACCACTTGATTGGTGTTTCTACTTTGTCCATGAGCTGTTCACACATCCCTCCAGCTTTCTAATTGCTCAAGGTGCAGGTGTGCAGACGCCCACCGTTATCAGCTTCTTGTGGTATTGTTTTCATGCTTCTCAGTTTCTTCTTTCTTATTTTAGAACAGTTTGTCTCAGCAACCTTGATGAATTCCAGGGGGTCTGATAAGACAGTTTGGCTGGTGCACACTATGGCCTAGGTTGTTCAGATGCATTACTACAATTAGATGTCCACATCTAATGAGAAATAAAATCCAAACAAGCATGAAGCAGCAAAAAGAGAGATAACTTCCTTTCCTACAGTGAAGCACTTCTCTGTAGGCCCCAGAAATCCCCTGTTCCTCCTCCAGCTGGATATGTCACTCCTTCCCAACCTCTCATCTCCTTCAGACCTCATGTTCCTGGAGAAAGATCAGTACTGTTGGCCCCATGCCTGCACAGCAACGTTTCAGTGACATGGAGGCCTGTTCAGTATTTCATGCTTCCTTCTGGCAGATGCAGCCCAAGACACAGGGAACAGAGGTTGTTTCTCTTCCTATCTCCATTCTGGAGAGCAGCTTGGCTATCTGCAGATGGCTGCAACTTGCAGCCATCAGTGCCACTTGACTCTGCTTGGACAGGACACACTGAAGGAGGGTGGTGGCATCTCTGTGCTGGGCATAAGTGGGTGGAGGTGCCTTCTGGCCTAGAGCGAGTCACAGGCTGTTCCCCAGCTCTTCAGCGGCAAAAGGGGACATGAGAGTACAGCACAGCAGGTTCCTGTGCCTCCCCTCCTTGTGGAAAACATGCACCTTCTCTTTCAAATCAGTGCCCTGTGGACGTTGCAAAGGGCTTAATTGCAGGGCAGCTAATGAGCACTCTCCAGGATTAGAGATGGAATGGGTCTAACCCAAAATCATACCTTAGGGCACCCAAAAGTCTCAGTGGACTTTGCAAATTGATCACTGGCCAGACACAGAAGATGCTTGATGAGAAAACATGACATGCCATCCTGAAGCAGAAACATTATCCAGCTGAATTCTCTGGATGAGGAAAAAAAAAAGGCACCTGATTCTTCAGGGAAAATTTAGAAATTGTAGTTGAATGGGTCTGATCCAGATCTGTCATGGATTTTTTTTGACCCCCTGTCCTGAAAAGGCAGCAAGTATGCTCAGCATGTAACAGGACTGAGTTTCCACTGTGGGGAAGGAGTCTTCATCTACTGTGGTTTGTTCATGTGCTCTAGGATTTTTTTATTTCTTGTAATAATTTTTACATGGCTTATGGCTATGGCTGTTTGCATTAGGATCAGTCCCTGTTTCCCAGTTTTCAAAGCCAGGACACAAAGCCATGCTGAAGAGGAGCACTGTGGTTGTGTATGTATGATGGTGGGGCTAAGCTTCCAAAGGCAGAGAGGTACAACCCCAGTGGAACCAGTGGGAAATGTGATTTCTTTTGGGTCCCACTAAGAGCTCAGAACCCATCTGGATCTAACAACTCTCACTGCTGTCATTCAAATCCTCTTTTCTGCCCGAAGTGATCTGTATGTTTCTGAACCTCTTGGCAAGGGCAGTTATCATTGCTATTCTGTTGGTGTTCAGCATCTGACATAAACGGTCTCTGATCATATTAGTAAGCTCTCAGGTGCTTCTACAGTACAAATAATAAATAATAATGAGCTTCAAGGAAGCCCTCTGAGTCTCAAGTTCAGGCTGGGCTCCTACAGCTTCCACGTGACATGTCCACTGCAGACCTGGGCTGCTGTTGCAGTGCAGTGGTGCTGCTGGAGAGTGGGCTGGGCTGGGGGTCCCAGCAGCCTTGGGGAAGGCTGTGCAGCTGTCAGCAGACACACTTGTGTGCTGCATCTCTGGTGCCCTTTTAATGAATGGGTTGCATCACACTTTGGTAGTTTATAGTAAGTCTTACAGCAAAATATTGAGAACAATGGCATGGTTCAGTAGATGCTAACTGGGGACTGGCTTGTGTTATTACACACATTACTCTGGACAAATGTTGGCTTGACTTGGCTTTAGCCAGCAAGAGCCCTGTTAGGAAGAGCTGAAATCACAGCAGAGGTGGCATATACAGCAGGAGGAGCATGCTGGGCACAGCTCCTCTGTGGCACTGCAGAAAACACCCACAGCACTTGGGGCCTGTGGGAAGAAGAAGGCTCTCTGGAAACAAACTTAGAGCAGCATCACTGGGGGTTTCTCCTTAGACTTTTTGCAGAGCAAGGAGATGCAATGCATTAAGAGCAAAGCCTGTCTTTGGCTGGAAGCTGCAAGATTCATGGTTCTGTTTTCACATCCTCTTGGGGTTTTCCTTTAGTCCTGTTCCTTAAGAGAAGCTGCTGAAGGTGTGGCTGTCACAGTCAAGTGCAGATGTGTGAATTAATAAGGAAAGGCTGGCATGCAGGGAAGCAAGCTGTGCTGCTTGCCTGCTGGCCAGCTTGTTGTGTTCCCCAGCAGAGGTGCATGGAGAGTAAAGTACCTGGCTTGGCACAGCAGTGGCCAGGATTCATACAAAGATACCTCAGTCAAACTCTTCTCTGGTTTGTGAGCTGGGCTTTGCTGACTCTGCTGGCATGACACAGGAGCATCACCTGGGTACCACAGAATTTCCCCCTCTAAAGAGCATCTCCTGGGGATTCCTGTTATGAAAAAAGATGGAAACATCATTTCCCTTGGGCAGCCTCTTCCCATCCCAACAGCAGCTGCATCTTCAGGGCTTCTCCCTCTCTGCACTCCCATCCTGCTTGAGGAGGGACCTTTGAACAAGGCCTTGCAACACATAATCTGTAAAAAAAGAAAAAAAAATTCTCACAAATGAACTCTCCTGGGGGCTCAGTCCTTGTCTGCTGGGCAACTGTGAACTGCTGAAAGGAAAGCAGATATTGTTCAAGAGGAAGAGGCAGTCTTTTGGCTTCTATCCCACTACAATTTTTGTTTCATGGCTTTGATTTCCCTTGAGGGTCTACATGGCTCTGCCTATAGCATGAGCAGCACTTGGCAGATCATCTCATAGTCATTCAGCCTGTGGAACACTGCTAGGTGAGACAGATACCTGTCTGCTGGAAAAAAGGCAGTAACTGCAAGAGACTCCATTATTCCTGGGGAGTTTGTTGCAGAACACAAGAGTTTGTGGGTTAAATATGAGAGAGACAAAGCTTAGTCCAAAGTGACAAATCATCAGAGCCCAGACAGAAACCTATATCCTCTCAAATTGCAGATTAATGCGCAGTGGCCATCATACCTGATTCCCTCTGAGCTCTCTCTGGCTGGAGAAGACTCCTGGCTGCCCAACTTGATTTGGTAGTTGAGGAAGCTCTGTCAGCCTTTCCTTTCTTCTGGGACAGTGCTCAGCACGGGGCCAGCAGTTTGTCATCCCTGCCCTTTGTACCCATAGCAATTCCTGCTGACAGTGCGTAACTGTTATTACTGATAAAGCCACAGGGAATGTTATGAGATTATTTTATAAGGAGTGGGGAAAATAGTTTTATAAAGTGGAATTTGCCTGCAGAAGCTGAGCTGAGAAGTTGTTCTGAGGAAAAAAATTAAGAGGTTATACAGGTAATACAGTGGTAGCCAAGAAGCTCTGAGTCTTGTTCTGCAAAACCCTGCCTTGAGAGCTGCTTTGTGAGTAGCCAGATGTAGAGATGCTGGGTCTCATAATTCCTGCCAGAACTTTGCCAAGCAGAAGATAGGTGCCTTTCATGCCAGATGGATCCCTGCTGATTTCCAAAACCAGGAGTTGAGAGACAGAGATACAGAGCTTTGGAGGAGCAAAGGGTGAGTGAGACATGTCTCTCCAGAAACTCTTTCAGATTTGTGGAAGCAGGTGAGCCGGCTCAGTGGCTGTCTCAGTCTCTGACTTTTTCTCTGTGCTAACACACAAAGACATCACTGAGTTTTTGGCAGGAGTATCTCAAGGTCTTTTGTGGCCTGGATGGGTAACATACAATGCTGCCATGTCCTTACTGTCGGTACTGCTCTGTTGGCTAGTGACCCCTCTCCTGCTCGGATAAGAAGGAAAAGCACTGGCTACAAACTTTCCACCCTTTGGCTTCTCCACCCTTCAGTTCACCAGAGGCCACCCAGGGAGACCAACTGTGAGGGTTGAACTTCTGCTCTCATGCATTTTTCAAGCATGTAGTTCTACTGCAGAGAGTGTCCTGAGAAACCATGCCAAATCCCTTTCTAGGCAGTCACTATAGCACGTGTATATAAACTTCTCCATAATTTTTATTAACCTGTTTGCTGAATTCTGCACAAATTCAGGAGTGATTTTCATTAAGTTGCCATGATGAAGATTGGCAAAGTATTCCTGATAAAACTTTCAGCCAGCACTTGTAGTGTTAAGTGTGATTTTATAAGCCAGCAGGATTCCTTATGCCTTGCCAAAACTGGGGATGCACAGCCCTTCTCCTTAAGAAGGGCAACTGCTGCAGGAGCTCGCTTTGGGTCCCTTTGAAGTCAATGGCAAATTTCCCATTGGAAAGTAGGAACATGTGTTTCAAGAAATGAATTATGTGAAACTTGAAAAGCAAGGGGTGGTGTGATCAGGACATGGCCTGGTTTGACCTGGAGACTCAGCTTGTGTTTTACTGCTACATCTGCCTCCATCTCTCAGCCATACATTAAGCAATACAAGTTTGATTTGTGTCAAAAACAACTACATATTATGATTAGTACATATTAGAAAATATTACTAGCATTAATGGGATTAGGACTGATAAACTATGGAGGTTTATTTGTTTTCTACCGGTAATTTCCACTTTAAACTCGACTTGGACAGAGTGTGTGTCAGGGCTTATGGCCTCTGTATTTGTCATGCATGTTTTGTTCCTGCTTTTGAGAAGCTGGTAGAAAAGTCTAGCAGTACAAATGAAAGAGGTCTTTGGAAAGAAATCTCTTAATGGAGGCTTGTTGAAGAAGCTGCTATTTTCTTCATCAGAGCAGAGCAAACAGATAATAAAATTACATTGCTGTTGCTGTGATGAGTTGATTCTTGGGGCTGACATGGTGCTTGTCCCCAGATGCATCTCTTGCTGGCTGCAAGAAAGTGGGTGAAGATTCTCCAAGACCCCCAGAGAAGCTGGCACTGTGGGAGGGTTTCAGTGCAACAGTGATCCCCAGCCTAGCCCACACAGTCACCCCGTGTGTCTTTGCAGGACCTGGGCAGACCCTGGCTGCTGCAGCAGCAGGAGGCAGTGCCAGGAGCTCTAGCAAGGCCTAAAGAGTTGTAGTAAAAGCCACTGGTGATAACATCAGGGATTTCTAAAACAGCACCGTCTGTAGTGTGGGGCTGTGGCTGTGCAAGCTGTGGGGCAGCTCAGCAGTGCTCTGCAGAGCATGTTGGTGGAGAGCTGTCCATGCAGGACTGAGAAGGGACGTGCCCATGGGTGGCAGCTCCAGCTGCCCAGTCTCAGAAGGACACAGGCCACCACGGGTCCAGCTGCACGGGAAGCCCTGCAGGGCAAGACCCCACCTGTGCAACCGGCCCAGCGCCATCCTCACTGGCCAGAGCATCCTCAGGAGGCCAGGGGCTCCTATCCCCTCAGGACCCACCGCCCAGGGGCCGTGTCCTCCCCACTAAAACAGCAGGGAGGCTGGACAGGCATCACCATGCATCTTGCCATTCATTGCAGGACAAATGCTTATTGAAATTATTTCCTTTAACAGCTTGGGAGAGGCCATTAGGGTCTGCCCAGGCAGTGATCTACAGATAATGACTCCCTCCGAGATTTTCTCACTCCTGCAAGCCTCATACCAGGTGCATTAAAGCTGACCTATAAAGAAAAATGTTTTTCTTTTTGTCTCTTGCCTTTGTCTTTTTTTATTATTTTTTTAAAAATCCTTGTAGAGTTGTATGAAGTATTACTGTTATCAGTGCATTGCTCATTGTTTCTTAGGGTTGCACCAAAGAGTGAGCCTTGCTTTTTACAGAGTGGGAGACAAACTTGCTGATATTTTACCTCAGAAACAGGGACAGTTAAGGTGAGCCTCCACTGGGCAGAGGGACTGTATGGGTCTCAGGCAGGAGATGCAAACTCTTAATTAGAGGGACAGAGGAACAAAGATGCCAGGTACGATGAGAGATTCCTGTTCTCCTGAGCCCTTCACTGGCAGTGGCTGTGAAGGTCCCTAGCAGGAGAATTTTCATCTGAGGAGCATGCAGGGCATTTTCTAATTGAAGCATTTTGTGAGAATGTGCCATTCTGGACATAATTTTTCAGAGGAAAGTCAAAGTGAGCTATTTGAGTTTCTCTCTTGTTTGGATAATGGTGAAATGTCTTGTTTTGATTTCCATGATGAAAAATTTTTTTTTACTCCCACCTTCTAGTTTACTACATTTTCTGCTAGCTATAAACACACTGTTCAAAACAGTTAGTAATTTATCATTATCTTTTTCTAGGTATTATTTAGTATAATACTATTTTTTTTTATATGTGCTGTTGTGTTTTGACATCTAAGCCAAGTGTCTCTTTATCTTGGTCAAATGAAACAAAATTAAGTTTAAATGCTAAGGCAAAACAATTCAATGCTTATTTGAACTAAATATTTTAATAGGTTTTTTTGGGAGAGGTTGGGCTTTTTGTTCTTTTTGTTGTTGTTATTGTTGGGGTTTTTTGGGGTGGTTGTTTGGTAGATTTTGGGGGGTTTTTGTTCTGTTTTGTTTTGTTTTGCGTTTGGGAGGTTTTTTAGTTTTCCACTTTCTGATGGGAAACTATACTCTAGTTTTCAGTCAGTGTCCTCTCAGGCACTCAAATCAGAGCTAGCAATTAAAAAGCAAGCAAGCAGGTTAAAAAGAGTATGAGAAAGGATCATTTCCCTTTTCAGTTAATGAGGCTTCACATGGAAGAAGAAAGAGAGGATGAAAGGCTTTGGTGTGACCTGTTGTGTAGCAGTAGCAGTGCTTAGGAAATGACTGTAGGATGTCCATGCTTGCAGTCACCTTCTGATCAGCTCCCAGGCTGAGGTTATGAAGCTGTGCCCAGAAGCAATGGAGAAGGTGATGCAGATTCCTGAGATAAAGGTCAGTGCCTCTGCCTGGCACAGACCTCTGGCTTTGGGTGCTGAGGTTTCTGTTATCAGTGTTGCTAACTTGTTGTGTGATGCTTTCACTTTGGGCTGTGGTAATGGTGTGTATACATCACACTTTGGAGATGCTTTTTATTGACTTAATGTGAATATTATTGTCATCGTTTATTACGGGGAAGTATCTCATAGTAATTGAAATACAATATGGTGCTATTAATCACTCTGAGTATGAAATGCTAACTTTAAACTGTTTATAGTATATTAAATGCTCCTCTAACCATAAAACAATTTGACTTGCAGTCGGATAGTTTACAAATGGTCAATGTTTATGATTCACAGTGATTGACATTTATGTGGCAGTGTTCATGTGCTCGAGTTCCTGAACAAAATACTTTCTTTGGGATTTCTGTGAAGATATTGGGACTTGCTGCTTTCCATTTCCCTGATGCAGAGATGTAAAGGGCTGCAAACTGCAGGTGTGACCACTGTGTTTTACAGCATGTCCACTGCAAACCTGAGAGATGTGTGACAGTCTGGATTGCCAGTGGGCAGTGTGCTCTAAGCATCGCTGGCCTTCTTTCCTCAAGACTCCTGGTGAAGAAAAGCAGTCAAAAGGAACAGAAACTCAAACAGTGAAGTTTTAAGGCAGGGACTGCTGAAATGAAACCCAGTTGCTTTCATGAGATGCTTTCCTAAAGTCTGTCTCCTGAATTAAATAGAAAGAAAATAAATGCTTTAAAAAATTATTTTCAATTAAGCTTAATCTACTTACCAAAAAGGAAAAAATAATTTAAACTGATACCATGGTAAAACAATAACAGTGCCATCCACAGTGCTTTGGTCAGATGCGATAATTTGCCTCCAGATCTGCCCAGATTCCTCACCTCACCACTAGCACCCCGAGCGGTGGGAAAGGCGCTCAGGAGCAGCTCCAGCCCAGCTCCTGTCTGCCAAGGGCAGCAAAGCCCTCCGTGCTCAGTGCCCCAGGATTTCAGCGAGCAGCACCGAGCGCTGGAGCCAGGCTGTGTCCATCCCTGCTGCCTGTGGCACAAGCCCCTGTGAGCCCAGCGGCGCAGAGCAGCCGCAGGGCGGGCTCAGGGGCTGCGTGCTGTGCAGATGTGTGCACCGACAGGCTGGCACGGCTCAGCCTGGCCAGGAGCGGGGCGGGCGGGACTAAATACAGTATTTTAGAAAGCTCAGACATTTGCTGCTGCTGGGGCTGTGAGAAGCACTGCTATTAAGCCACTTACAGGAGCCTCACTCTTTACTGCCTGATTTAAGAGGGATACTTTAATGGCATTCACAGGAGGGGAGAAGATGTGTAAGGTCATTTCATGGGGCGCATGTTTAAAGATTTTCCAAGAAAAGCAGAGCAAGGTCTTTCTTCCGGGGAGGGAGGGGCTTTTTTTTTTTTTTGGCCAGAGCTTTTATTGTCAATATGTGTTTTTAATAGAAGGGAAATGATAGAAGTGGTAGCAGGTGACAGAGCCCACTGCTGTTCAGCTGCTGACATTTAGAAAACAATGCCAACATCTCTTCAAAACAGACGCTTTCTTTCCACTACTGTATTGATGTACACATTTATTTTATAGCCAACAGCAGCAAGATGAAAATGATAATGCATGAAGAAATCCCAGAGGCACAGCCCAGTGGTTTTGCAAGGCAGCCTCTTTGCCTTTGCCATCATCTGGATGCTAACAGTCCCAGATGAGTCAGTACGAAGCAGTAAGGGCTGCTCTCTCATACTCACTGAATGCTCGCTCTTTTTTCCTGTTTCTGGTGATATACACCACCTGTGTATATCTTAATCATCTTGGCACATTTACATTTATTTCTCAATTATGTACAAACAAACCTGGGCAGTTTGATGGTGGGTGTTGGCTGGAGAATGCTGAGCAGCTCTGTGGTTGTGTAACATGGTGGGCACCAGAGAGGTGAAAAATAAGTGTACTACAGGCTATAGAAGAGGAGAGGAAACCTTCCAAGTAGCATACTGGAGCAGAATAAATTTAGTGTGAGGCATCAGTATAGACTAGGGGACGCATGAGTGGTGGTGCCAGTCTGCAGGCTCAGCCCCCATGGGACCAGCTCAGGCCCCAGGTGTTTGCTAGGGGAGCACTGAGGTGCCGTGGGACTCACACTGAAAGCCCCATGTTTCTAAGAGCTTCCTGTATCTGGCACTGAGGTGCCTCCTGCACTGAGGAGGAGGAGGAAAGCTGGTCACACTAGGTTAGAGCCCAGCCTTGCAAGTCAGCTCTTGAGCAAGGATTTTTGGTCGTGTAAGAGCAGTCCTCATGGCAGCAGGCTGACCTTCAATCCAGGAGGAAAGCTTATCACGTCTCGTAGGATGATCCTTACTGCAAGGAAATCAATACAGCAATAAGCTTTTATTTCTGGATGAAAAATTAAAATAAAGAATACACCATATATATTGATTCTTTGAATTTACATATTTGGATATATATATGTTTGATGTCTGCCTTCTGTGTGCAGCTGTTTGCCAAATGTGACAGGATTTGTTTTTTAAACCTGGGGGTGAGTTCTGCCCTGTGCATTTAAAATAAGATTTCTCTGAATTATTGAATATGTCAATAAATAAAGCAGAGGAAGCAGGCAAGGAAAAACCCAGAGGTCCTTGGTGAAAGGAAGTTGTAGATGCTGGTAATATGCTCTTACAGCAGTAAAAGGGAAATAAAAAGGGCAACTTAAAAAAAAATGGAAGGGACAAAGAGTGGAACTGGGTATCTCTGCTCTGATTTTTCTCTGGGTTTGATGGTGTTTATTGACTTGGCCATGGACTGCAGTTTTTGCTTTTCTGTGAATTTAATTCTGCCTCATAGTGGAAGGTGAAGGACAAGAGAAACATTTAGAAACATTTAAATAAATGCTTCAGCCAAGGGAGGAGAGAAGTCTGAAATGTGTGGGTGTTGCAGATGTCCATGGGAGAGAGGAGACAGGCACCAGGATGAGGGAACCTCGGAGGAGCTGCCAGTGCCCAGGCACAAGGAAGGACAGTGCTGGGGAAACCCAAGGGACTGGTGAGAAGGAAGGGGGCACCAGCATGGCCAGTGGCAGGGCTGGGGGCTGCCTGTGAGTGCCTCAGCCCTGACCCCACTGCCCCAGCAGCTCTTGGGGGAGCTGATGAATAAAACATCACATTTTACAGAATATGTGTCATCCCAGCCCCAACATTTTAAAAGTCCCTAACTCTCCTCTCAAGAGATATTGCAAGAGCAACCATTTAAATGAGCATTACATTATTTACAAGTTTCACTATTATTAAATTAATGTTACAAACATCAGGGCTTTTGTTTTGTTTTGTTTTCAAGGCAGAGCTGTAATTTGAGCAACATATTCATCAAGTCTGAAATGGTGGCTCCAATTATTTTAACATTCATTTGCCCATTCAGCTTCCTTTGCATCTGCTGGTTTCCTCCTTGTGACAGTATGTCGAAGCTGGGACACATTTGTGCTGCTCAGCTGTGAAGCTGCCACGAGGGATGTGATGGAACACGTTCGATCCCAGCATGGTCAAGGCCAGCAGGGTTCCTCTGCAGGGGCAGTAAGATGCTGGTTTCAAAGGCAGCACATTCCCAGGTGTGAATCTCCTTTCTCCACTGGCAAGCCCTTCCTGGTGTCAGACACGTGAAGATGGAGTTATCCAGCTTCCTAAGGGTAACAAAAACAGGCTCCATCGATTTACTGGCACAAGAGCCTCAGTACAGCAGTCGCGTGCCTATGTTGTAGCGGTGCTTGTCAAGGTGAGTGTTGGCTAATTGGTCCAAATCTGAAAGGATGCTCTTGAGTGCTGGGTAAGCAACCATAAGAAAGCATCAGCCATTCAGCAAGTGCTGAAAATAAGCCAGAATAGCTAAAAAAAAAATGTTTCATTATTTATTTTAATGCTGGAAGTGTAAGCTTTCCTGTCATGATCGTAAAATCTGATCATTTATTAATGCTCCTTGCTTTGAGGCTACATCATGTACCATCCCCAGCCTTCTGCCATTCCCGGCATATTCAGCCTGGTCCCACAGCTGCCCTGCCATCTACCCACTGCTGCCCATGCCACAGCAGATGCCAGGACACTCTCTCCCCAGCCACAGGCTCTTGTAAGACAGTGGTGGGGAAAGAGGGAACTTTTAGAAACAAAAATCAATAACCACGGTCTGTTTTCCCTTTGTCTGCTTTCTCAGCTTGGGAGGTTCACTTGAGCTTTTCCCTGCGACCACAAGAGCTAATGACATGCTTTTGGTTTTGTATTTTATTTTTTTCCTTTCCCAGATGAGATAGGAGGATTTAATCTGATTATTTACCCACAAAAGCTAGGGCTTCTGGGGTTGGCACAACCCAAACATCACAGAGCTCCCCGTAACACCAGGCAAAGAGATGGCCCTGTCGTGTAACACCCTTTTAGGGCCACACTGATATCTGTGGGATGAGCCCTGGCAGCTGTCCCAGACCTTGATTTTGTGCCTCCCCTGGCACACCCCCGGGGATCTCTCCACTGCTATGGCAGTGCAGGAGTTGTGGGACCACATCTCTCAGGGACCAGCTGGAGCATCAGTAGGATGCATGGCTGAGAGGGCGGTGCGGGAAACAGGATAGCAGTGTTCGGAAAAATAATGAAATGTGGCCCCAGAAAGACCCTCAGCGACAGCTCCTCAGATGTGCCGGCGCTCTGTTCATTAATCTGTGATAATTAGACTTATTTGCAGAGGTTAACAGCAGTGGCACATGGTAATTAACCACTCGTTCCCTGCCAAACATCTCATAAAGCTTCTCAGATGCCACAGGTCCGGCTCCAGGTAGTTTTGGAGCTGATGAGACCCAGTGCTGGGAGGTCAGGGACACCCTCCCAGGGGGACATGTCCCTGAGACCTCTTGTTTGTCCCAGAACTGCTTCAGGAACAAGCTGCAGGACAGTTAGAAGGAAAACAAATTGGCATCCCTGTGTTCTTTGCCCCTCTCTCCTTCTACCCTGTCTTGATGGCCACCTGGGGGCTGTAATTTCCCCAGAGCAGAGGCAATATCACCCCAGCACCTGCAGGGCTGCTGCAGGAAGGTATTTTGGCAGGGTGAGTGGAAAGGGTCCAACGCCCCAGTTTTGCAGGGCACTGGATATATGGCATTACTACTGAGCACTGCAGTAGGTCCTGATGGACTAGCAGAGCTGCGCTCAGCTTGACCAGTGTAGGGGTTAGGGAAGATGGAGCAGAAGGGTGGATTTTGGACAAGACTTCCCCTCCCCTTTCATCTCTTCTCCCCCTCTCTACCCCCACACCCCCCCCAGCGAAACCAAGCTAATTAGTCAAATAGATGAGGGTAGGCCAGGCAGGGAGAAGCCCCGTTGCGTGTCCTATATTAGTAACTCACGTGGGAGTAGCCAGATTGGAAGGAGATTGAAAGGGAAAATTGTAGGTGTACTTCGGAAGATAAGTGGGCTAAGCCTTTCCCCCGGCCCCGCGTGCCTGGCTCCCAGCACAAAAATGATGTCATCCTTCTCGGTGGCCGGCCAGCCACCCCGCACCAGCGCCCTGCAGCGCGGCAGCCGGCGGGACGCTGCTGGGGGCTTCAGCCTGTGAATAAATGATGAGCCGCGGGTGGGAGCGAGGCGGAGCGGCCGCTCTGGCCAGCATTAAAGCCATTAGCCAGCAGCGAGCAGGGAGCGACGCTGGGTTCAGCCCCCAAAAAGTTGCACAGGCAGCTGCAGGGAGGGGGGCAGGCTGTGACAGGGGTTTCTGTAGGTACTGACTGCATCTGTCTTGAGTTGCCTACCGCTGCCACCCCCGCCTCAGGCAGAAAGGCCCCGCTTGCCAAAATAAAAGCATTGTGTCTGCGCCGAGTTGCTTTGGGGATCACAATGCCCAATCTTCTCTGCCTTGTGTGAGGTTTGTCACAGGCAACTTCTGCTCTCAGGAAGTTGCTGTGCTAACAGCATCCCATCTTCTCGGTGACAAGAAATCCTCTCTGCTGCCCTGACCGATACAGTCCGCAGCCATCCCAGAGCCAAGTGTACTGGGGTTCCCCAATGTTCAGAGGACCTTGGCAGTGAGCAGCACAGAAACACTTGTGGTGACTGCAGCAAATCCATTAGAAAGTGTGTTGAACAAAGGAGCACACCTTCTAAAGCAGCAGAGAGCAGCATGGTGGGCGATTGTCTGACGCACTCATGGGGCAAATTTCAGTACTGGGGGCCCCGTGCAGTGATCTCTGTTCTGTCAGTGACCAGCAGCAGACCCTTCCCTTGAGCAGCGACACACCAGCCTGCAGGCTGCTGTCCTGCCATGCTGAGGGAAGCAGCAGGTATTTGCAATTAGCACCTTCTTCCTGAGCTCAGGGGTTTGCTTCAGTTATCAGCCAGGCAAGTGCAGCACGGAGGTGTTCAGCCTTTGCTGGAGGCAGGTCAGCAGTGGGGCTGCAAGCAGTGCCATGCTTTGGGAGGGCAGGGGCTCCCCGCTCCACCCGGCATCCTGGATGCTGCCTGTTCCGCTTGCTGGCTGGCACTGGCAGCTCTCAATTCCCACGCCAATGGCAACTGAGGTGACAAGTCCAGTCCTTGGCTCTGTCAAACCTACTTTCCTGACCTACTTTTCTTCACTCCACAGTGGTGGAGCAATGCCCAGTGCGTGCCTTGTGCTGGTGGCACTGTTGTGTGCAGGGTGGTTCTGCTCCTGCCGACTGAGAGAGCATCTCAGCAGAAAAAGTTTCCAGGAAAAAAAAAACAAACAAGCAAACATGGAAATGCAAAAAGCAAGGGGAACAAAGAACATCTCCTGCTGACACCCTGCAGCCAGCAGTGCCCATCTCACCCTGTGAGATCCCTCAGCCTTGCTGTTTAGGGCAAAACACTCAACACCGCCCACCAGCTGCAGGCCATTCTGAGGGGACTGAAGGATAGCAGACCCAGGAAGGGCTGTCCTGTTTTTTCTGTCACTGCATTCACTGCCACTGCTTTCACCTTCAGAACAAAAGCCAGGCAGAGGTGCTGTCACCATTACCAAGGGTTTTTTCCTTCCAGGTTTTTTTTTCCTTCCAGGGTTTTTTATCTTCTGGGCCAAAACCATCTTTAGCTGGGTGGTTCAGTGAACCGTGGCTTAACTGAAGTCAGTCATTTTCTATATGGCTGCTTTTCCTTGGTGATGGTGGGGAACAGAAAAGGCAGTGCCTGGCAAGCTCTGGGTCTTGGAAAGGGAAAACAATGGTGAGAGGAAGCACTTCTGCTGCTAAACTCTACCTTCAGAAAAAAATATTTCTTTGTGCCTTGGAAAAATCACATGGGGAAAAATGTCTTGCTCACAGCTCCAGAGCTGCTCGTACTGGTGTGTGGTCCTGCATCTCTCCCTCTCTTCTCTCTTCAGACTCCTTGCCAGCTTGCTCTTGCACTTCCTCACAGTCCTTCCTCACAGCTTTCCTGTCTGCCTGCTCTTCTTGCCCCAGGACAAGAAGTCATAGTCACAGCCAAGCACCTTTTTTGCACCAGCTCCCACTGAATCTCTCAAAGCAGCATAGGTTTTCCTTGTGTGTCTTTGCTGTGCATGTTTTGCTTATTTCAGCTTTTCAGCTGAATAGCAGTTTCAGCTATTTGGGGTATCAGATGAGTTCACCAACTTCTTTATCCCAAGTAACAGGACACAGGAACCTCTGCAGATCTAACACACACTTTTGCTGGTACACAAGCTTTACAGTTCACAGGATGTGCCACTGTATCCATAAATTCAAAGCAAAAATTCTTTCTGAATTAGACAGAAACTTAACAACTAGCTAGACTTCCCCCAGCTGGAAGAATGTCATGAGTTTGGGAAATTCTCAAATCCTGGCTCTGGGCAGACCCACTAGGAATGCAAGCCTGTCCTTGTGAAATATTTTTTTTTTGGTTCAGTGATAGCTCATTGAGCAGGAGATGAAACGTTTCAGGTTGGCATTTTTCAGTGCATTTCTAACTAGCTGCAAAAATGAGTGCTTGCGTCTGAAGGAAAAAGATAGGCACATGTGCAGTAATGGGAATAGGCATTTGGTCAGCAGGACAGTTCTCTCCCAGCTTGCTGGCAACACTCATGGTTTCTGTGGTCCAGGATCTACTCTTACCACCTGTCTCAGAAAAAAAGCAATGCAGATCCCAGCACATGCAGCCCAAATGCAATCCCAAAATGCTGTGCTAGTGCTGGCTCGCCAGAAAGGGTCACATGCTGACGTTTTATCTGCGACCCCCCAGCTTGTGGGTCTCCATTTGAATGCTGGCCATGTGCAGGGCTCTGCCCAGGGCCTCTGGGCTGTGTTGGTACTGCAGCTCTGCTGCTGGTTCTGCAAAGCTCTGAAATACACTGCTGTATTTCAGTGGCCATTTGCATGGCACTCTGAGACAACCTAACACCTTACAGCAGCAAGCAGGTTTGCAGAAGAACTCTGGAAATTATGCCAAATGATAAAAACACAGTTTGTGGGTTAACTGGAGACCTTCCTTTAAGCCACACTTCACCCCCTTCCTGGAACCTATCTGTGCATCCATCTGGGTGTGCTCAGCAGGCAAAAAGGGGAATCTTGTTTTTGGACATGCTACTGGTGGCCTTGGTTTTCTGAAGACTGAACACATAACAGAATATTTGCATTTTTTTTCTTCCACCTCTTGTTCCCTTTCTGGTTGTTTTTTCAGAGCTGAGTGGTCCATGACAGCAGCAATAACTACACCAGCACACCAAAGGAAATGTCTAGTGGTGTGCATACTGACAACACAAACCCATCTTCTGAGCCACAGTTCTAAAGAGTGATTTTCTGTAAAAAGATAAAAATAATGCTAAAAAATACACTTCTCCTTGATGAGACCCACATAACAAAAATTAGCCTGGCGATTCAATTTTTATTTCATTAGAAAAGTTTCCCTGTTTTCTAACCAGCTATTGCAAAAGGATTTGCCATTAGTAACAGAAGAAGCTTCACATCTGGTCGGGGTTTCACCATCAGACAAAGGGGAGGACTTTAGTGAGGCATTAAATGTAGATAATGGATTATCAACAGGGAGAACAGACCTTGGGAGGATGGGTGTGGGGAGGGTGAGGGGACAATGAGGCATCGAGGGGCATAAAGGCAGCAAAGTCAGACATCTGGGAGGGATGCAAATAGCTCTAGGGGGGCTTCTGCCCCCTCCTTGGGTGGCTGTGCTGATCCCCTGATGCCTCCCAGACATGACAGTCAAGAGGGGAAATCAAATATTAACTGGTTCCTGCTCCCAACCTGCATGAGGAAAAAGATGAGTGAAGCAGGAGGGAGACTGGTGGAGCCAGAAGAACAGTAGGAAGCCATGCAGAAGCCAAACACTAAATTATTAGTGAGCGTGAGTAGCAAAGCTTTCAAAGGCAGCTTTGACAGAGACACTAACAAAACCCCCAGGGTAAACAAGAGCCGTTGTTAAAATTAGTGTAAGACCCATGTAGTGGCTTTGGTGGATTCAAAGAGCAGCCCTGGGATGGAAGGAGGTGAGCAGGAAGAAGCCAGGAGAAAACTAAGTGCCTGGAAACAGCAGCAGGGAGACCTTGCGGAGCTGAACAAATCCAGGGAGGAGGAAGATTTGCAGTTAATTACACTCCATCCTGTCCAGCAACCCCCAGCCTGGAGCAGGACCCCAGGCACATGGCAGGCCCAGAGCCAAAGCCAGCAGCCTGGGCAGCAGGTGCTAGGAAGCCATGCCCAGAGGAGCAGCACCATTGGCAAACACCAGTTCATCCGGAGCCCCTGGAGCAGCGGGGCTGGAGCATCAGCAAAGGCTCTGTGTGTCTGTCCAGGATGAATCCTGACAGGTGTCCCTGCTTTCCCCCTTCCTTTGTGCTCATAGGTCCCCAGACACCCACTGTCCCTCTGGCAGCCCAGGGAAATGGGCTGGTGGCTTGGCAGCCCCAGGAGCCTCGGGCTGTGGGAGAGCCCAGAGAGGGCCCTGTATAGACCAAAAAACAGACAGCAGGAGCCGGAGCCAGGAGCCCCGGGGCATGGGAGGGGCAAGCTGGGGAGGAGATGCCATGGGCAGTAGGTTGCTTTCTGTCTGCAGACCTTCTCCTTGTCTCTCACACTGTAATAAGGACTCAGAGTGGGAAAGAGATGCTTAGATATCCAACAGGAAGGCAAAACCCTCTGGAACAGCCTGAACTGCTGGTTATTTGGCATTTGCAGTGTTGCCTTAGAGTCATCTTTGGGATCATGGCACCTTGCAATTTGTCTCTCCAGTGTCTCTCACAGTGTGAATGCCAAGCAGAGCTGGTCCAGTGACTTCTCAGTCCCCCAGCTGTCAGCAGAGTTTGGTGGCAGCAACTTTGTCCCGTCAGGAAACCTTGCTGGAAAGGAAGACATGGAAAGTTGATGGCTGATGCTCGAGGAACTGGGCAGCGGAAGCCTCGTCTGTGTAAGGAACAGCTGGGGCTCTCAGGAAAGGGATTGTGCCAGGTCTGCTGCCCACACCAGGAACCTCAGGGTCTTGGGGGCAAGGTGGTGGGAAGAGTCAGCCAGTTAAAGTGAGAGGATTTGGCCAAGCTCCATCCCTGGAGGATCCTGCCATGGCCACGGTGTGGGCCTGTGCCCCGCTCCGTCCTCTCTGCTGTCGGCAGAAGCAGCAAAATTTAAAAGCAGCTTTGGCTTCACCTCCTCTGAAAGACGGGCCTGGCTCCAAAACCTACTGACGTCAAGAGCAGCCTGGCCCCGGCAGAGCCTGCTCAAGATGGTTTTGGTCTGATGAGAGCTCATCAGTCATAGCAGAGCTCCAGAAACACCAAACAAAGGGTGGCTCAGCCCAAAGTGTTTGTATGGCCACGTTGCTATAGTGCCCAGGAACCTCGGGTTTTAAACACAGCCATCATCACAGCAGCCTTGAGAGGGAGGGATGTGCTTCTCTGGGTCCCAGGCAAGGAAATGGAGGCTCAGAGCCATAAATCATTTGCCTATGGCCAAAGGAATGGAGAGCCTGTGGGCTGTGAGCTTTCTGGGGTGCAGGCCAGTCCCTCCCAGCCTCCCCGTGCTTGCAAGGGTTAACAAAAGGCCAACCTCTCTGTCTCTGGTGTTGCCAAAGCCTCTTTGGTGTCTGTCTGGTCCATGCACAGATGTAGAGAAGCCCGCAGTGAGGCAGTACCACGGGATGGAGCAGAAAGGCAAGAGCCACCACTGCTGGGGTACCAGAGCATGGCAGGGGGAACAGCAGTCTGTAAATAAGCTATGGCAGCAGCTGACCATGTCTGAGGGCTTTCTTTGGAGAAGACCCAAGCATGTTGCTTTGAACATCAGGCACGCACCCCAAAGGGAAGCTGCCTGACCCAGCCAGCACGGATGGCTGGAGGACACAGGGCAGGGGAAGGAGCCACAGGCTGTAACAGGAGCTACTGCAACGATCAGACTTATTCTGCAGAGATGCTTGCAATGCTAATGCACTTGGTACCTTCCCAGCAGGGATATGCAGGTGGGTGTGACTCAGCACAGGCAGAGCTGCAGCAGTGTCCCCAGCCCTGCACCACTGCCCTCTTGTCGCCTGCCAGCGTGCCTGGCATGCTCCGCCCAGGGCAGGCACTTGGGGGCTGGCAGCAGCCTTGGCCCAGCAACAAGGACTGGAAAAGGTGAGGCCATAGCAAGTAAAACCTCATTGCATCAATGAGTGGTGTCAGCTCATGGGAACTGAGTTTCTGTGAGTAGTTACATTCCCTAAGTGCTTTTGCTGTAAACTGTATAGGCATAAACCCAGGGTCAGAAGTGACTCCAGCTCTTAACAGTGTCTCTAGAAATAAGAGAAAGGTGAGAGAGCAGTGGGGGTGTCCGTGCAGGAGTGACAGGGATACAGCTCCCAAGGACATGCACACAGATAGGAACAAAAGCCTGTGTGAAGTTGTGCAGGCTTCATATGAGCAGTCTCTGATGGCAGAACAGTCATAAATTCTGCCTCAAAATGAGGTGCAGGGGGTGGCTGTTCTGTGCTTGTGGAAGGACAGTGCTGTCCTTTGCCTGCAGCTCATGGAAGAGCAAAGAGCCCTGCACAGCCAGAGTGGCCTTGGAGCCTGAGACTGGGTTTTTTTTATTTGGGTTTCTGTCTTGTAGGTATCTTCTCTATATGACAAAAGTCCTGAAGGGAAAAACCTATTAAAGATGTTTCCCATTTGCTAGTTCAGCTGATGGAACTGACCGTCAATAAGTTTTGCTGAAGCAGGTGGAGGATGAGCCCATGAAAGATGTACCATAGGAGGAGGCAGGATGCTGAGGCTTCAGCAAAGGCTTTTTATCCAAAATGTCAGCTGGTCATTTAAATTAAGTGATGTTAATTACAAAACAAACAGAAACACTGGACAGTAAACAGCCTGCTCCAGTCACATCACAGCAGCTCAGCTCATATCTTTATAATTTCTATAACCACTCCATAGGCGAGCCTTTTTGACTCCCCGGGGTATCAAGGTAAAGCAGAGATCCCCATTTCTAATGCCAAAAAGCAGCTTTATAAAAATATCTACTTCCAGGCCTTTTTATTCAGCATAGGGAAGCAAACACTGGGCATGGGCCCAAATTGTACTTTCCTTTGTGGGTCACCTTTAAGAATTGAACAAATGGAGGATCTCAGCATTAAAATAGAATATGACTGGAAACTTCATCAGGGATTGAACTCCCCCTGGCATGCCTCCGACCCTCCCTGCCGGCTCTGGTCCCTGGGACCTGGAGCTTCACGAAGCAGCATTGTCCAGGAATCCACACTGGCTACTGGGAGCGGGGTCTGGGCATCCGCTCACCGTGCCGGATGCACTGCGCTGCTGAGATACACCCTGACCTTTACAGGGATGGGCCTTGGAGGGTTAGGAAATCCTGGCCTGGCTGAGGGAAAATCCTTGTGCACAAATAAGCCTTGCAAAGCCTTCACTTTGTTGCAAGGTTCCTGCACCGACCAGTGCCTCTCTATGGTGGGCACTGTCATCGGGGAAAGCGAGGATGGGGGGAGGGCTCTGGGGAAGGGGTGTGTGCAAGAGAGCAGCCTTCCCACACCACCTCCTCCTTTTTCTGTCAGTGATGGGGAAAAGTCTGCTGGTGACTTCTGGGGCTGCTGTGTACCTGCTGGGCACCTGTGCCTGCCAGTGGCTCAGAAAGCAGGGAGCTGGCAGCTCTCTCCTTGCTGCCCTGTCCCTGGTAACAGGAATTCTGCTGAAATAGGTCATGACAGTGTCTCTCCAGGCACTGGGGGGTGAACTCAGGCTGAACAGCTGCTTGGAAACCCAAACCACCCCTGTGGGGCTGGAGGGGCTGCCTGGGAATTTTCTGGCTGGTGCCAGTAGATGTGGTCCCTCCCTGGTGCCATGTTTTATCCCTTCATGTCAAGAACATGGCTTTCTTCCCTGCAATGTTTTAAGACATATCATTACAAACCAGGATGGAAGGGCTGTTTCTTGCAGCAGGAATTGGGAAAAAAAGGTCTTTTCCCTCCCAAGTGACAGTGGTGGGAAATAATCCATGGGCAACAGCTCTTTAGGAACCTGTGGGAAGGGGCTTGGTGGCCTGCAACCCCATCTCACCATTTTCTACCTGTTTCATCTGTGCTGCACTAGCAACCAGAGCCCTCAGCCTAAATCCCAGCAGGCAAGACTATCCTGAAGCTGGAGAAAGCCAGGCAGTGAGAGAGGAGAGAGATGCCCAGAGCTCCAGGTCTGTGGACATCTGCCCTTCTGCCACCCCTCACTGACACGCACCACCCCCATGTCCCCTTGCAGGCTGTGCAGGGATGTGCAGGGATGCCTTTCCTTGATCTCCTCACTGCCTTCTGCCTGTACCCCCAATACCAGCCTCCTCTCCTCCTTGGCTCTTTAACTCTCATCCTAGGGCTGGACAAACCATACACCTCCTGCCCTCGCTTGCAGCTGCGGCTTCATTGTGCTTAGATCCAGAGAGCACGGTGAATAAATCCAGGACGTATCCAGATTTATAACTTTATGATCTGGCTGTAAAAAGTTATTTCCCTTTTCAGCCCTTTTGCAATAGGCTTGCCCCTCCTCTCCTGGTTTATTTGTTACTATGAATATTTGATGGCTGACTGTAACAAGTTTAAATACCTAAATTCATTCTCTAGTACAGGCACACTGGCCGCCCTGCTGTTGCCAGGTAGTTGTGTGGCAGCCTGGGAAAGGTCCGGGCAGGTTGTGCAGGTCATTGGGGGTTCAAGGAGAACTCACACGCCAGCATGGGCTGTGGGGTGAGACCTTGCAAAGACTGGGGCAGTGACTGGGCTTTAGGCAGGCTTGGTGAGGACAGGAGGTGGCACTGCTCCCACGGTCATCCCTGTTGCTGCCTTCACCCCTTGGTGACTCTTCCTTTCCTTCCTCAGCTCCCCTGACACAGTGTCCTCACTGTGTCCCAATCCCTCTGGGGAGCACACTTCTCACCTGCCACCCTGTGGGGGCACAAGGACCTTCATCCCCATACAATGGGTCAGCTGACAGAAAGAAAACGCATCCTTGCTGTGTTTGCACAGAGGATATTAGTCTGTGGGAGGAAGGGAAGAGCTGCCTTCTTTCTCATGCAGTCTGGCTGCCAGCTCTGCAGGGAGATGGTCAGGGCTATGGCCTTGCCTTGGGGCTGGCTCTGAAACCCACTGTGAACCACAAGAACAAAAGACTCACAGTCCCTGTTCCTCGCTGGCTTGGCATCTCGTGTGCCCAGGTTTGCACAGATGTTTTCTCCTGGCAGGTCCAGGCTTAGGCATGGCCCATGTAACACATCTCTCAGCAGTTCTACCATGTCTTTTTTCCCCCTTCTGGCCAGGCACATGGCAAGCCCAGACAGCTCCTGCAGAGCAACACGAGCCCATCCTGAATTCAGCCACACGCTGCACGTGGAGGCAGATTTCAGTGAGGCCCAAGAGCACACAGCTGACTCCATCCAGATTTACTGCCAGCACCTAGGAAAAAAATACCACATCAAATTGGTGGGAATTCAGTTTGGTTTTTTTGTCCTTCACCTACCAGGGGTGTGGAGCAAAGCCACCTGTCCTGCCCAAACAAACCTGCCCTCACTCTTACACCAGCCCACAAAGACTTAGTGCAGGCATGAGGAGTTGTGGCGGCGCTGACAACCATCCCTCGCACTATTACTGGGAAAACAGAGATGGTGGCAAAACAACGGGAGGAAAACTCCCTCTGGAATGGCACCTCCTGCACACCTCATACCACCCTGTATTGCTATAATTTGTCAGAGGTCAGGAGGATCTGCAGTAGCCCAGCCTGCCCCTCTGCACGGGGACTTGCAGCCCATGTCGCTGCTGCCTGCTCCGAGCATGGCGTGGAGGCTTCCAGGACATAAATAATTCAAGCGCAGCGAAGAAGAGGATTTCTTCCCCCCTTCCTCCCTTCCCTGGCTTATAACAAATGTTAATTTAATCAATCGGCAGTAAATCTGGCTGGTTGCTGACTCACGACAGATGGTGCCCCTGCGGGCTCTAGCAGCAGCTTCCCTCCCTCCTTTGGAGATGAACAATGCGGGAGCCGTTTCCTTGCTTTTCACCTTTTCCCTCTTTGCCTTCAGTCGGCACCAAACAGACACGACTGCAAAATATGTCAGAGGCTGCAGGCAGAGGTGCTGAGCTGGCAACAGGAAGCCTTGGCTGCTGGAGATTGACCCCGGCTGGATATAATTTGGGGCTAATGAGGCCACAAGGTGCACAGGGCTCAAAGTTGCAGCACTGGCACGGCTGCCAGTATCTGCCAGCACCAATGGGCTGTTGCAATATTCAGAAGCCCAGCACAAGATGTTACCCAGGGGCAGAGCAGCTCACTGTGCTTGTGACCTTGTGCTTCTGAGACAGTGGGAGCAGGGCCCTGACAGGGATCTAGCCCCAAAAACCCCCACCCCACGCTTCATCCCCCACAACCCTAGATGGGAAGTGAGAGAAGGGAGAGAATTCCAAGGGCACCAAGGCTTTTGGGAGTGTGGGACAGGCAGTGTTTCAGCAAGGGGATTGATTTTAACAGAGAAATGAATTGCTTTGTGGTCATCGCGTGTGCTGGTGTGCTGGTGGGGTTGGTATCTGCCCACCTGAATACAGGTCAGACTCCATTGTCTGGTTCAGGAGGCTGTTTAGAAATAGGAGAGAAACAAATCTCCCCGTCATGGGTCTGGCATCAAGATGCAGCTACCTGAGGGAGTTGTTCTCTTGGGCTGACAGAAAAAGAGGAAAGCAGCTAGACAAAACTGTCGGGGAAACAATATAAAAGTACCAATTACTGCTAAAACAAGCTCACATTTTTGCACTTTTATCAATCTCTGGTAATGTTTTGACCTGTGTAACTGTAGGACAAGGAAGATGTGACGAGACCAAATTGGAAATTGTATGTTGAAATGTTCCCCTAAATGAAAATTGGCTTACAATGAAATGGATTTTTTTTCTGCTTCAACATGTCCGCTTCTGCTTACAAAAAAATCAATGACAGCTTAAAAAAATTAAAACATTTCTTCGAAAGTTTAATGGGGAAGAAAAAAAAAGCTTTCCATGATGAATGTACCGTTTTCATCAGATAAAACCTATTAAGATGAGCTAGAAAGCTTTTACTTAGTGGGTTAAAGAAAAAATTACTCCAGTGGCCTTTTTTTTTGCTGAGATCAAGAGCAGTATGTTTAATATCTGTTACAGCCTCTGTCAGGAGACTACCTGCTGCCTTGGCAGGGGATGCAGTCAATTATCTAATAGGTCCTTCCCGCAGTGGAGCATCAGGTTGCCTCGGTGCTGCCAGGGGCAGGGGGAGACGAAAACAAGGGTTCTGGTGTAGTCTCCCCAGCTGTGATGAAAAGGGGAGGCTGAGTCAGGGGTCCTGCAGCGTGCTGCTCCCCCCAGCACTGTTGTTTCCCTCAAGGAAGACTAAGATCTAGTTTTGAAATGAGCACCAGGAACCAGCTGCAGGCATGAGTGCCTGACATTGGGGTTTCCTGAAAAACAAGTGGTGAATGCCCAGCTCCCAGCGAGAGGTTTGGCTTTGACAGGTTTTAGAGTCCTCATACAGCTTTTGGTTAGAGGAAAGGACCTTTATCCTTCATCTGTTGTTCGTGTTTCCTCTCCTCGTCGTGCCAGACACCTGCTCACCATTTTTTGCAGACTTGGTCCTAACATGCATTTGCTGCTTCAGCCTAGGCAGGGTGTCTCCCACAGAGGCACAGCAGAAACCTCCATTCCTGGCCTTGATTTTCCCTCTGCAATGGTTCTCATCTCCCTGGGAAAGTGATGGTGTCTTTCACGTCTCGAATGCCATCCAGGCCAGGACCAGCAGATAATGAATAATGGAAAACAACGCCACGACCGTTCCTTGGATGTCACTTACCCTGAAATGGGAAGCAGACAAGGGCTGTGAATCAGCAGCACTTGCTGTGGAGAGTGCTCTTTCAATACATTGATTTAGTGCTGCACAGCTCCCTAAAGAGTGTTCGGGGTTTGCTCACAAAGCTTTGGTTTGGCTAATCAGCAGGATTATCTGCTGCGGCGTGTCTCGGGGCTCTTGGAAATGAAAGGAATTAGAAAAGTATATTAATATATTACAACACCTACTTGCCAGCAGCTCCTGCCCAGCACAGGCTCTGGCACCCACCACAGGGGAAGCTGGCAGAGCTCCCAGCACCTCCAGCATCTCCCTCCTTCCCTGAAGAGTCCCTGTCCACAATCTGCCCTAGGGTGAGAGTGCTACTGCAATCCCATTTATTATCATTCTTAGTGCTACCTGGAGTGTTTCTCTTCTCAGCTCTAGGAAGAATGAATGTCCCTTCCTTGCAGAGCCCTGTGTCAATGCCAGCAAACCATAGGATAATCCAGGTAATGAGAAGGAATATCCAGACTTCTGTTTTTGTTGGGTATTTTTAATCTGACTTGAGCTTCTGCAGCACCCCCATAGGGCACATCAGAATATCATCATCCCAGTTTGCATGACACCAACACCAATGGGTTTTTCCTGTCCCTGCCTCTGTCCAGCTGATAATCACTATCAGCCAGTGGCTTTTTTAAAGGAAGTTCCAATCTGGGCTCCAGTGCATGATTTAATGCACTTCAAACTGGCTGGTACCTGCAGCTGGTGTCCCCGTCCTTCAGCAAAAATGTTTCCAGGCTGCATGTCACCCACTGAAGCAACCTGTTTTTTCTACCCTGATGTGTGGCCCTGATTCTGTGGAGTAACTAATCCCTTCCCCAAGGAGTCAAATGGCTCTTGAGGCAAAACACAGACGATGTGGTTTCTGCATGATTTTTAAAACCTGATTTTAAAGCTGCTTGTGAAAACCTTGAATTACTAGACCACGATGCTCTGGAGGGGAGCTGCGTGGCAATTAAAATGCTACAGTTGTTCTATTTCAATTAGAGGTCCTCTTAATTGCCAAGCCTTCAAGGTTTTTAAGATAGCCTCTGGTGAAAGACTGCAGCAGCATGTGGAGATAGAAAGTGTTCACATGTCATCCCACGCTGGCAGCCATCGGAACAGCTACTCCACTGCAACCACACCAGGCTATCACGGCTTGCTTCTTTATTTCTTTTGTCACTGTTGTTCATTACCAAAGAGCTCGGCTGCTGTTCAACAAAGCACTTAAGGCCTTGCTTCCTTTGCAGTGAAGTCAATTCCCTTTTGCGGTGCTGCAGCATGTCTACATTAAGGGTTTGCATGGAAAGAGCACCGGATCGCCGCTCTGTCACTCCTCACAGTCTTGGCAAGCTGGAAGTGATGCTTTACCTCCCAAAACACTGCTGAGAGCGGGACTGCTTTAAAAAAAAAGCATGCATATTCCACACAAATTCTCCAAAATACACCTATTTATTTGAATTGGTTCCTATTCAGCATTTGGATGAGGGTTTCCATACAGATTCTTATGTCCATTTGACTGGGTAAGGAACAGTATTGTAGACTCTTCCCAAAACTTTAACTGTTTTCCTTCCTTTTTTGGGCATTCCCACTGCCCTCAGTGCACCATTTCTAAAGGGGCGTGCATCTTCGAGGGATGCACTGTGGGATGAAAAGGAGCTGGACTGCTATGGCTGATTAGAGGAAAATTATTTCCATGTGCACAGAGGTTACTGCTTGCTTGGGAAGGGGATATGGAAAGGAATCGGTGCAGAGATCCTTAAAGCTTACGGCACGCAGAGAGAAACGGTGTGGGAGGAAGAGGAAGGAAGTTTGCAGAGATTAATTTGGGGAGGCTGATCTAAATAAACCCCACAGAAGGGTTTTCTCACAGGAAATATATTTCTTGGATCAAGAAGGCAATAAACCAAGCAGATGATCCTTACTGAGGCTTCTGTGCTTGGGGGAAGCGGGGCCCAAGGCAGCCATGATGAAAACACGGATGACCTCAGTGACGATTTGCTGTGAGTGACACGCTGAAGTTTTACACACTTCTCAGAAGCCCTGTCATTCAGCCACTCTCCTTGCTATAAAAAAGGTTAATTGATGCAAACCACATTTTTTCCACCAGCATGTGCCAAAGCAGCCAGCGTATTGTACACACACAAAACAACAACCAGGCTTTCACATGGCTTGAATTAGATGGATGACAAGAGCTACCAGGGGGAGTCAATTAAGCTGCAACCTTGGAGTCAAACTTGCAGATTTTATAACAGTGCCTAGTAAATAATGGGTACTTGCACATCTCCTTTCACTAAGAGGCACTAGCATATGTCTTTGAATATGTTCTCCTGGTAATTGCACAGGGAGCATACACATTTGGTCCTGTTGTCTACCATGAATAATGCATAGCAAAGAGGGGGGAGCCGAAAGTGCCGAGCTGCTCGGTTTTAGATGGACTTTTTTATCATTGTTATTTAGATGTCACAGCCGTTCTCCCAAAGAATTGTTCGCCCCCTTTGTCACTGCAAAAGTGGGTTTATTTAGGGGGGAAACAAAAAAATGAGCCATGGACTAAAGGCTAATCTGAGATTATCCATGCAAATTGGCAGCTGAGATTCAGATGTGAAAATCTACCCCTGATAAAAATGACTAAGAGGATTTCTGCCGAATTTAGTTTTTCTCCTGACTCACTAATCCATACTGGGGGAAAATCCTCCTGTCCGGTCTTGCTTAGGTTAAATAACATTAAAAATGTTGAGCTGAGGATGGCAGGCATTGGGATCCATTTTAAGCGTGTGCTGCACTGCTGTTGCGCTGCTCACAAAGCACAGGCTTTGCTTCTCCCCTCAGTATTCCCCACATTTGCCTTAAATCAAAAAGGTTAGTCAGCACAGCCGGCTCCTTTGCTTTCAACCTGCTGGGGATTTTTTCTTAAAACTCCCACTCAAAAGGCAGAGTCAATTCAAAACCCAGGAAGCCTAAAGGCTAAGCAAGCTGCCCGGGGAAAATAGAAAGAGTATGTGTTTTCAGGATGAGGTTTGAATATCTTGTAGGAGCCAGAGCTCCAGCTGTGTCTGGATTGTACCTTCGCAGTATTAGCACGCAACGGGAGCATCTTTTGGAGACGTCGCCATGCTGGCTCTGCCTGGCACCAGCAGCCACAGCAGTGAGGAAGCAGCAATGCTCCCAGCCATGCAGGCAGTTTGGGTTGCCATTTCCAAGGAAAATTTGCTTAAAATCCAGCGTGCCAGGTAGGTATTTACTGTACAACAGTTTTCATGGCTCACAATGCAGTATGAGAGTTACCTCCCGCAGCGGTGGCTAAACCTGTGTGAATGCGTTTACCGCAGCTGAGGTGGAGGCTGCACATGCCGACGTTCCCGTGTGCTGCCTGTGATTGCTTGTCCCTTGTAACCAGCTTTAACTGCTTTGTTACAGCACATGCCATGCAAATTGCTTGCCTCAGTTCAGTTAGCTAAAGTAGACTGTTACTTATTAATATCGAGAGCTATTCTCTTTTTCCTGTGACAAACATGCTTGAAGCCCTCTGGGGATCCTGAGCAGCATGTGCTGAGGTGCAGCTCCCTGTGGGGTTTCACTCAGGGCTTAGAATAAATACACACCAGCAGCTATAACTCCTGAAATGTTGCTTAAGCCAGCTCAGCACACAGGGGTGCTGGACCTTCCCTTGGAACATGATTGAGGATGCCATGCAGTTCTCGGTGTGAGCAGGACTGTCACATAAATAGTCCTTTTCACAGGTGGTAGACCATGGAGGGAGGGAAAGATGCTCTCACCAAGCACCACATGATCACCCAAGTAGGGTGGCCATGCAGTGCCATGGCCCCAGGACAGCTGCCCTGGTGTGGGGCTGGGAGCAAGGACCAGGGCAGTCTCCCTAGATCACCACCAACCTCCTTGGATATCCATCCCAGCCTTGTGGTATGGGGGCTGGAGAGGAAGGAAACAGAAATTCACGTATGGTTTGTTGTGTTTTTCAAGGGATTTTGAAAGTCCGCTTGCTTTTAATTTCATTAAAATCCCAGATATTTGGACATGTTCCATGGCTGACTATAAAATGAGGGGGCTGGAAAGGATTATGTGAAAAAGTTGTCAACATATTCCTCTTCCCACACTCTACGCTTCCCCAAAGTGCCCCAAAACCTCCAAAAACGTCAATCAATAATAATTAGCCCATCAGACACAAGTGAGAAAATTCAGGCCCGTGTGCCGGCACGTCTCTCCTCCCCGCGAGCGAAGCCGCCGGGTACCGTGCCAGCCTCGCAGCCTCGCCGGGGGCGTAGGAGGATTTGGATGCGGCAGCAGCCCCAGCGCCAGCTCCGGGCACCAGCAGCTCTGGCAATGACAGCCATTTCTTCAGATTCCCGTGGGCCGCAGGGATGCGGAGGCTGCAGGGCACAGACGCGACCCCAGGGACCCGGGCTCCCGCGGAGACCCGCAGGAGTGGCCTTGTGGCCAGGAGGCTGGAGGATGGCGACAACTCCCCCAGCCTGCAGCTTATTCCCCTGCGTGCCTGAGGGATCCGGGGGTTGTGCCTGGCAGGCAGCGTTAGCATCCAGGCAAAGCTGCGGTCAGGAACTGTCCTGCTTGGATAACCTCCAAGTGTCAGCACTGCGCCTCACCTGCTCCCGTAAGCACGGCTGTTAATGCAGCAGCATTTTTTTTAATCCCACAAGTGAGCTAGATTTCAGGAAAAGCTTAGAAAGAGCTGCCGAGGCTTGTGCCAAAGACATTTGGGAAGAGCTTTTTATCCCCCCACGTTCCCCTGCTCGGCTGACGAGCACAGACCCCACCACTTGCTATTAATCACACGTCGGTAGCACCTGGCTCCAGTACAGGGGTTTTTTCCTCTAAAGAAATTCCTCTGAACTAATGAATGCCATTTAGCTAGAGTGTGTCAGAAGCCTGAATGCGCCCAGGAAAGCTCCCTGGGCAGAGGGGTTTTCTTTCAGGGTTCAAAGTCTGCTTGATGTGTTTTAACCCTTAGATGCCTGCAAAACTGCCATTTTCTTTTCATCAGAATAATGATGAAATAAAATTCATAGCTTTAGGACCATATAGAAAAGGACCCATGTTACAAGTTCAGCTCCTAGAATGGTCACCTTTTACCTGGCAATAGAAAGATAAAATGCCTTTAGTCTTCCTCTGTCATGGTGGGATTTCACTTTGCACTCTCACAGTGACTCTGTTCAGGTCTGCTGGGGGCTTTTCTCAGCTGCAAGGGGCCCCAGAGCTTGCAATTTCTGGTAGATGTAAGCAGCTAAAACTGCCCTGTTTCCCAAACAAAAGCTGGCATGCACACACATGAGCGTGTCATACGCAGCCACGCTGCAAATGATGCAACCACTGCTGGAAATTCATCAGGGCCCCAGAGGGGGCCGCTGGCGACTGGTGCTCCTGGAGGCTGTCAGCTCCTGCTCTCCATAGCAGCAAGAAACTGTGGTCAGATCACCATGTATGGGGACGTCATCAAATCAGGACAAGCAGTGTAGCAAGTGGAAACACTGATATATTTCACTTTGAGGACCCAGAGAAGGTTTTTATGAGGTTTTAATTATCCCTTGTTTTAATTATTGATTGATCGGTCCCCCAGTGAAGTGAGATTGCCAAAAAGGAGGTTTCAGGACAGAGTAAAGCCCATCTGTGTCTCTCTGGGTGTTAGCTGCTCGAGGCACATTCAGCAGGTCTGTTCCCTGTGCACTAAAATGCAGGCAGGATGGAAAGGAGCCTAGTTCTTTACTAAATACACTGCAGGCATCAGTCCCTCAGGATTGATGCCTTTAGCCTTCAGCTGATTTTCCATCTTTTAGGACCACTGGTCATGACAGAGGCTGTTGCCTCTGACCCAGGGCTGGCAGAGCTCTCCCCTTCTGAGAGCTTGCATAGATGCACAGATGGATGCTCAGGCATCCCAAAATCTCTTTGTCCTGCAGCAGTAGAAGCAGAGGGAGGGCTTGTGCTCTGGCTAGAGAAAGACTGTCCTATAACAGCCCATTTTGACCATCATGTGGAAAGGTGGGAGGCACTGGTTTATTTATTCCCAGCCCCCTCCAATACCCCCAGCCCTCTCTCCTTTGGGGGCAGCACTGCCCGGCAGGGTCTGCACCGCCAGGTTGCACCCCGTACCCTGAGGGTGCTGGGCCACCCCCTGCCCTGCAGCTCTTCCCTGCAAACAGGGAGGCATGTGCTTCATTTTAGCAGCACAAGGAGTCCCACAGGGGCTAATTATAACTCCTAGGATTTTATCAACAATTAGCTCAGCACGGATGGTCACATATCTGCACAGCGCCAGCTGTTATTATAGGCTGGGCTGGTAATAATGCTGGCTCCTAATTTTCACAAGTATTCCCCATCCTGAAGCCTCGCTTTTGGTTGTTCACAAGATTGCCAAACTCTTCACCATTTAGACAGACCTTCTCCATCCCAAGGATTTGCCTACAAGGAGGTTTCTTTTATGTGTAGAAAGATTTCATTCAAGCTGAGATAAAGAAATGGCTTTGCTCATGGAAAGCACACTCTAGTTTTAGGCAGCTCTGTGCTTTCCCTACTTTGGCAACTGGATGCTTTGAAAATGTGATTGTTAGAGTACATAGCCCATGTAACTCATTGCTGAGCTGTCTCAGGAGTCAGAGGAACTTTGTGACCGGGCAGGAAGTAGTCACAGCATCATGGCTTCTGGATTGCTGCTTCTCTCTGAAGCCACCAGCACTGGAGGTTCGCTGCCATAAATCTCTAATGTCTGGCTGCTTCTTTTCCAGCCCAGTCTATACTGAGAGAAACCCAGCCTGGCAGTTCAGTGTTCATCTCTCAGGGGTCTAATGCAGGAGGAAATGCCAGCAAGGAAGCAATGAGGCTCAGGGGCAGCACATGAGATATGCTGCAAAGTCCAGCGCTGTTGGGGCTGAGTGCCTCCAGCTGAGGGGTCTGCAGTGATCCCTGGGTGATGGGACTGGACAGACCATGAAGATGAGGGGAGCTCGGACAGGGATGGCAGATTGAGTATCCCTAGGGAAACTGCCTCCCCTGAAAGGTGTCAGGAATATTTGGACTGAGCAGAGATGAAGGGCCGCGCATTTCTTGGCACCACATCACTGCAATCACCTCTAGGGAGCAAAGATGCAGAGAAAATTGGGAAAGAAAGGGGAAGAACTGATGCGGAGAGCTAGCAAGGAATGAAAGGACAGGGTGGAGACATAGGGCTGGCAGGATGATTAGTACCAGATGGCAGGTATCAATTATTTACCATTTATGTACAATAAAAAAATACAATTTAACGATGGGAAGAGCATGAAACAAGCTCAATAGCAATTCAAAAGCATATGGAAATAAAATGCAGCAAATTAAGGGGTTGTAATAAATGTGCATCGCAGGTTGTAATGCTCCTGAAAGAATTATAAATGTGAAGCCTTTGTGAATTACACTTAAAAATAAATGTAACATAAAAAAGAAATTAGGTACACAAATAACTTTACATTCAGGCATTTATAAAATAAAATCTGTTTGCAGCAGCTAATTAGGAAATGGGCTCTAATGAGCCTCACTCTTCTTTACCTTAGAGACAAGGCTGAAATGTTAAAAGTGGATATAGGTATGGTGGGTGCCATTAAAAACTCAACTTCCCTAACTTTCCAGTCATTTCAGAGATGAGCTATCTCTTTTCCAAAGACAGGAGCTGAAACTGCGGTGCCGTTAAACCTCCGCCGTGTCTGGAGAGGCCATCTGTACCTCCCTGCCCCGCTGCTGGCACCGCCCTCCTTCGGGATTGCCACTATTGCTCAGTTGCTGGATCAATAAATTAACATCGGCTACTGGGAAAAAGCATGACTGTGCTGAGCTTGAAATGTGCAATTCCCAGTGAAGATCCTGTGTTGCTGAAAGTGGTGATTCTTGGTTTACCACAGGATGGGTACTGCTGGAACTGGTGGAATAATCGTAGCACAGTGAGCAGGGCCAGTGCCACCTGAGCCACACACCTTGTGTAAAACTGTATGTCAGAAGTAAAACAAGGGCAAAGCACATTACTCCTTTCTAGTGGATCAGAAATTTTCCATCAAAATATCATTACACTGATCATTTTCCACAGAGCATTGGCTTTTCACTAGCCACTGCTTTCCAACAGCTGTACAATGAGGGCAAGTCAGCAGTGTTCTTTGCTTTGCTCCCCTCCCACACCAAATTATTGGCAACCACTTTGAAGTTCTCCACAAATGATGTTTCACTGAGCAGGAGTCTGGGGAAGGTTTGTTCAGCATTTAAATTGCATTTTCCATGGTTTTTTTTCTAAAGAGCATGGGTAGCAAAGGATAGAACTGCCAAAAGGGGCCAGCCTTATGTCCTGAAGTTTTTGGTGTGGAAAATCATTTGGAGAGAGGGCACAGGGGCTGTGGGCAGCGATGCTGATGGGCAGGATGATGGGCAGAGTGGCTGCTCCCAGCCTGAAGAAGGCTTGCCATGTGACATGGCAGTGGCCAGGCTGCAGGACAACGGTGTGGGTCATCCATGTGGATGGAACAGAGAGACACCACTTGCCCTAAAGTTCTTGAATTCCCCTTGTACACCAGCATCACTTCCATATTTTAAAATATTTAATCTATGCAGCCTGGTTGCCATGGGAACCCTCATGTAGAAATCTGGACTTTGGGTTAATCAGAAGGATCCTTCCCAGGGCTGGGCAGGAGCCGGGCTTACCCCTGTGCAGTGCCGGCACCACTCCCTGCAAAGGGGTTCACTCTGCCCTGATAGAGGGTATTTTAGTATCAGCCTCTAAGAATACACTGTCACCTAAGCTTTGGGAAACCCTCTTCCTAACACTCAGGTAATTCCTACTGGAAGTCCTGGGCTGCCCCAGAGTACTCATAGTGGAGAAAGCTCTTTTCAACAAGTAGTCTAGGAAATGTCTGTGCCACCTGGTTGGGCACCACAGGATGCCTCTGGTTTCCAATGCACACAGTGCCAAGCAAGAGAACAGAGACCACGAGCAGCCTGCTTGGAGAAAAGGGTTCTGAATTCTCATGGAGGGCTGAAGACAATCATTCAACATGCTCATTTCAACACCTCTGTAAGCAGCAGGGACTTGGGCTGAGAACATAGAATAAAGCACACAGGTTATCAGCAGAGCTCAGCCTCTCCAATTTGGCCAATATACACCAATGTGTGTGAAAGGACAAGCCCACTTAGGAATTTCAAAATCCTTTCACCAATCACCTTTTTGTCTCTCTTTATTTTCTGGTTTGTGGTGTAAAGTGCTCTGCGTGCTGTACAGCACGAGCAGCTGCACCTCCTGCACAATGGCAATGAGACCCCTCAACCTCAGCCCCCTCCAGCAGATTCCTACTCCCACATGACTCCCACAACTCCATCCGAGCTACTGGGAACCACAGTCTTGACCTAAGTACAGACTTCTCATCCCATACAGTTGTCCCAGTTAGCCCCCGAAACACAGACACAGGAGGTGTCCAAGAGTGGCAGATGCTGGTGGAAACCCAGCAGTGGCCAAGGCCACAGTACCTGGGCACCGGGTTTCACAGAGCACAAACCTGCAGCACACAGTGCTTTACTGCTCATAATGACCGGGATGTGATAGCCACATCATCCTTATGGCCTCATCCAAAGCTTTTCATCTGGCATGGAGGATTTTACACTACTAACCTTTAAGTGGGAGCAAATTGGTGACTCTTGATCTGCTTTCCTGGCCATTTTTCCCTTGTGTCACCCAGGGAAGACAAGGTGTGAGCGGTCATCCCTGTGCCCAGTCCCTAACAGTGGTGAGGAGGAGAGGGGTCCCTCTGCACAGCCAGCACCGCTCTCCCTTCCCTTCTATTTTTAGATGTCTCCTCCCACTCTTGTTTAAATATATTACCTAGATCCCTAATATCTGCCAGCTGGGGGTAGTAGCACTGGCTCCCAAGGTGCCTGCGGCATTTACATGAAATTAGGCAATGGAAGAAAACTGTCTCAGCAATTATGTGAGAGATGATGGTGAGCCAAAAAGAAAAATATATACAAAAGGTGTGCTCTCCTGCCAACAAATTAAGGTTAAATTACAGGGTCCAAGAGCCTTCAAATAACTTAAACGTTGTATTACAAATTTAGTTTCAATTAACGAATTAAATAGAAAAACAAGCTTATTGCCTAGCAGCTACCATAGGAGCTGTACAGCAATGACCTTCTCTCCTGTCACCAAATGAGTCAGTTAATAAAAAACCCAAATTAAGAAAATTTCCTCAGGGCTTGCACTCTGCAGCCCTCCTCTGCCCTGAATAGGCTCATGTGCTGGGGTTGGCCAGCAGTGGGTGGGTGCCACACAAGCCTCTCCCAGCTCCTCTGCAGCCCTGCCTGAGCTTGGCACAAGGTTATTCTGGAACCTCTGTGCCTCCCAACCAGGGCCATGCTCAGCTCTGCTTTGGTCACTTGCAAGCACTGTGGCTGCAGGGAACAGGGCCAGGGCCCAGAGCATCTCCCCAGTTTGGGTGCTGTGACCAGTGGGAGCAGGCACGCCTCGCCACGTCCCCTGCTACAGTGTTTCAGCAAACAGCTCGATGCCGACTGCCCTTTTTATTACTTTACAGCACAGTTTTTCCTCAAATTTTATGGCATTTCATTAGAGCCGCCAGAAGGTGATACTGCCCCCTTTCCAGAAGTGAAATAAATTCAAGTTTTATCGCTTCTGGAAATGCTGGAACAGCTGTCAGGACATTTGATGGATTTTCTCAATTACAGGACTTGTGGAGCATTTTACACTTACATCCTCACCCAAGTCTAATACACTGTACTAGATGTTTGTTCCCCCCATTATCTCTTTGCATCTCCTTCCCTAATAATGGTCAACTTGTTATTTTTCTCTTAATTCCCTTTTTTACTGTAACCTTTTCTATTCCACTGTAATCATCTAGTGTTTTCCTTCTTTACTTCCCAATAACATTTAACTACTCTATGCAAGCAGGCAGTGACTCCACAGCTGGCAAGTGCCCCCATGGCAGCTTAACCAAAAGAGCACCTCCCCCAAGTCCTGGCAGCTTTTGGGTTGGGTGTAATGTGGACAGACTGAGTAAGGAGGACTGACTCCTCTGTGCTGCCCTGTGCCTTCTGGACACAATTTCCTTGGAAATAAGGCCCCTCTCTACTCCTCACTGATTTTGGAGCTTCCCAGTGCAGGTGGCACCCCACATGGAGGGATCTGTCACCATCCACAGGTCTCCCTGTCTGAGCCAGGGAGCAGGAGGAGGCCCACGGCCGTCTCCATCTCCTGAAGACATCCCTGACAGATAAATGCTCATTTCCCAGTGCTCCCAAGGGAGTCCTTCTCATCTGGGCTGCTCCAGGGACTGTTTTCCAAGTGATCTATAAGAAATAATTCCTCAGGCTCTTCTCCACCCTGTCATGTACCTGACAGGCTGTATCAGCTCACACACCACCATGAACAGATCCCATACTGATGCAGGCATTATCTCCTTCTTGCCTCTTTCGGTGAGGATGCCCCACCAAAGTCTAGGGATTGATGGAGATATGTATTTCTGTCAGGGTAAGATTGTCACAGCTCACCAACAAAATGCACAAGAATGCCAAATTACACCTTTCCCTTCTTTCTGTCTGTAATCCAAAGTGGAGCGACAGCTCGAGGTCTGCAGCTTCCAGAGGCAGTGAGCAGCACAGGTGTTCAGACAGGAACATCCCCCTATGAGCATCCTCCCTCCAAAATGAGGAGAGTGCTGGGGGCACCAGAGCTAAGCACTGTTGAAAAAGGCTGCTACTGCTTTGTGTCACTTCAAATAAGCACTTTAAATCCATGCCTTCCTCTGCGGTACAGGGAGAGGAAATCCTGCAAAAACGAGTGCCCCAGCACTGTGTATATTGCTAGAAGAAGTTGCAGCAGTAAAAAAATAAAGCACATGCATTTTGAAGTTTGCCTAATTTAACCCAAAACTTTATCTCTTTGAGAAGATAAGGGCAGTCAAGGGAGCAGGATGAGGTCTCCACTCACTGTAGGAGCAGTAGTGAAATAGAGCTGAGATGAAGATGTAGTCCAACCTAGAGGAGCACTTGTATCCTCCTCTCATTGCCAAGATCAGGCACCACCTTCCCCTCATCCCCTGCCATCCCACCCAAGAGAACTGACAGAGAAATATGAAGGCGTGGCTCCATGCAGAACACCACAGATCTACAGGGAATTTCCACAAGTCAAGGTGCGATCCCAGATTTATTCAAATTAGAACAATTAAGGCAATTAAAGGCAAAGAAGTGCTTGGGGAAGAGGGGAATCTACTACCAAACAGACTTGCTATTACAGTCTATCAAATTGACACAAAAATATTAAAAAGCTGATTTACATTTAAAGAAAAAAAAAAAGGAATAACAAAAAGACTAGCATTCCCTAAAATAGATAACACATCCTGCTGAGAAAATCACTCCACACATAAAAGAGAAGCAAAGGTGATTACATATAACAAAACTAATCTTCTCTATTGCTTTAATCACCTCAGACCATTTCACCTGCTTATTTGGAAACTGTTAACCCAGGGAAAAAATTATTGTGAGGATGTCCTCATTTCCAGCACCGTGCTCAAATGGGCTTGTTTTCCTAGACATCCATCCCCGGTGTCTTTAACAAAAGCCATTGCTCCGCAAGATAAATGTTTGCTTAAGACTATTCTGTGGTTAATACATATATTCATGACTCAAGCATAATGCAGCAAGGAAAAAGGGCACCAGGAAGCCATAAATGACCCACCAGGGTCATAGCAGGAGTCTGTCTGTCCTACTACTGCACAGCCAGCAGTAAATTTTGCCCAGATTTTACAAGTGTGTAGTGTAGGGGCCTGGTGGGTAGCCTGGGCACAGGGTGCATAACGGTAACCTTGAATGTTTTCTTCCTAAAATCCTGACTGGCAAGGTCAGGATGGAGCTTACCTGGGGCTGTTCACAGAGCTAGCACCATGAGTGTCTGTGGGATGAGCAAGATGAAGGATGATCATCTCTCCTTTCACGGGCTGCCTTCCACCCCAGCAGCTCTGAGAGCCCCTTGTGTGCCAAAACCACCATTGCTGGGACTTGCAGCTGGTCAGCAGCTCATGCCCACGTCTTGTCACAGCACAAGAGAGGGAGAGCACCGCATGAGGTGAGCAGGAAGAGAGGTTTCATCTTGGCAGCACGGATTTACCACACCAGTGCTGCCAGCTGGGGTCAGTTGGGAGGAGCGGTGCTTGTGAGCACCTGTGTGCACACGTGTAGGTGTGTGTGGCACACAGAAGTGAGTGCAGGGCCCATGGTTGGCCCCTGCCCTGCACACCCACACCAACACACAGCCTGCAGGCAGCTGTGGCACAGCTGGTGCTGACCTGGTGGCTGGGAGCCAGGGGCTCGCTGCTGTTCTCCAGAGAATGGGAAATTGCAGTGGCCGGCATTGGCACAAGGGAAGAGGGGATGTTAAAACGAATGGATTTCATATATTGATGCTCTGGCCTCTAGTCAGGGGGAGCTGCAAAGAGCTCCAGTTTTCAGGTGTACATGGTGTATCAAAGCTGTTGCCTCTGCACTGGCAGCAAGAACAGGAGTGCCTCAGCTGGCTGCAGGGACCATAACAGACTGCATCCACAAAGGTGAATGTGTTGGCCCTCTGCTATATGTGCATGATAATCTGGAATTTAATTGTACTTGATACTAAGATCCAACACCTCTTGCTAAATCAGCTGGTTCTTTCTTTGCCCAAGTAGCAGATTGTGAGGTTTTCCAGGTGGTTTATTGTTATATGTCACAGCTTTGATCCCACTGAAGCCCACAGAAACTCACTGACATGGCAGGTTTTGTCAGAGCTAAGCCAGTAAATAAACATGCAGAAGGGACTTCCAAGCAGCAGGAGCCTGGAGGCACCGGGTGCAGCTGCTGTCACTGGCAGCTCTGTGTTGTGGCAGTAAATTCTTGCAGGTCTCCATAACTCATCCCAAACGCCTCACTCATTTTTCTTACAAATGCAGTTTCGCCATAATCTCCAAATTCAGGGCTGGCATGAGTGATACGTGTTATCCTGGGATGTCAGCAAGGACAGGTAAAAAATTCCCTCTCCCAGTTCCTGCTTTAAAAATCAGTTTAGGCAGGAAATACATGCACTGCACTTTCAGATTCTCATTACCTCCAAAAGCCAGGGTATTCAGAAGAGGAGAAGACATCAAGCCTGGGTGCATGGAGGGAATGGGAGAACAGCAAGCATCCTCCTCCCAGCCATAAATCACAGAAATCGAATTAAATCATGTCAAATTGAGGGACAAAAAGCCAGTTATAGATCCATTTTGCAATGCCAGCTGACGTGGCTTCCATTTGTGACTCGTTGAGTGACATTACTTATCCTGAGTGCTCCTCTGACAATATAAGCTCTTAATGTGAAGACATGTGTAAAATTACAGTAAAATGAATGAAACTCAGGAAATTATGTAAAGTTTACAGGGTTGCTATTTCTTTTTTTTTCCTTCCTTTTTTGAGGCTTCCTCTCAATTTCTGCCTTCTGAATGAGGATCTGGGCAATGCATCAGCTGACAGTGCCTGCCTGGAGCAACGGGCTCTTCTGCTTTTGATGCATCTGAGCAACTTGAAACTAATACCAGCAAGCACTGTACACTGAATAGACCTTCATGTTGATGAGGCAAATCCAGCAGCACTTAAAAGCAATCTATGCTGAAGAGTCCCATGTATCTTCGTCTTCAAAATGCAACACACTTATGAAAATTGCAGATGCTGTGGTGCTATTTGTCTGGAAGGAGACATTACAGGTGACATATGAACCTGATTTCTCAAACAGATGAGGTCTGTGAGAGGATTAAGGAAACATCAATAAATTAAGATGTAGAATAAAGTTCCTCCTGTTTTCCTTGGCCTCCCTCTTGTTGGCTTACAACTGCAAACTTGGCGGAGCACCAGGCATCCCTCCTTTACCTGCTGCTATTAATACAAGCAAATCTTATGCTGTGATTCACCCTTGGTAGAGAAGGAAAAGCCCCAGTCCCCAGTACCCCTGGCAGCACCCCCTCCCCAGCCACCTGCCTCAGCCTTGGGTATGCAAGGCATCCAGCATGCAAATGCAGATTTGTCTGGAATTTTTTTTCTCCCTTTCCTGGCTGTGCACTGCAAACCCACATGGTGCCTGTTCCTGAAGTCCTTTGGAGACAGCATGACAGATAGTCTGTCTGGGGGCACAGGTGTGCAGGCAGCTCTTGGGTCTGGGGTTACAGCCTGTGTCCCCGCATCAAATGCAGGATCCTTACGGAAGGCAGGCACCTAAGTTCCAGACCCATGTGGAGATTTCTGGGTTTCTTCAGTGTCCTTTGTGCATGAAATAGGGCTAAATAAAAGGGAAGAAATGCTTCTTTCTCCACAGTGACCCCAGGAACAACATCATTAAACCCATACCACAGCCCTATTTGCAGAAGCCCTGTGCTGCGCTTCCCAAGGAGACAAAATACAGGAAGAGAAACCAAATTCCTGCTGCCATCTTCAGCTCTGCCCTGATAATGCATTGCAGCAGGGCTGTGCAGGGGCAGCACACGGGGTAACCCACAGCACCCAAAACTCCCACAGGCAGACTCCTGTCCTGGCTGCTCATGGGAAGAGCACCTGGTGCTGTCAGGAGCAGGTGCTGGCTGCCACGCCAGGGAGCTGCACCGGATGGATACCACCCCAAAATCAACACTCAAGAGATAAATCATTTGCAATCCCAATAAGTATGTCTCTCATAAAGCATTCACAGTGACAGAGCAAAACATCAAAATGTTTTGCTTTTTCTTCAAAACATAATTTTTTACTCTTGCATTGTATATAAATGAAAATTTTTAGAAAGGGTGAAATAACTCCATGAGGGTCTGTACCAGCTAAACCATCCAGACTGATCTGAACTACATGTTTTTCCTGACTTGTTTAGAAATCGTGTGACTCCACAGACTGCATGGCAAAAAACCACACAGTAAGAAATAACTGTTTTCTTTATGAGCACAAATCCAGGTGGAGAAGGTCAAAGACAGGAAGGCAGATAAAGGGAACAGATATGACTTGGTCTGACCCAGGTTACAGCAGATGCTATCACCAGCACCCACGTTTGGTTGAAGCAGTTGGGCAGTGCTATCCTCTTGGGACAGGACTGTCCACACAAGGAATTAGGAAGGAGTGAGGGCTGAAGGAGCTTGGCTCTGTCTTTCCTGACTGCAATAGGAGTAGGGCAGTAGAATCCAGGCCCCAGAGAGCAGTCTGGGAAGGTGCAGGCTGCACTAGCAGCATGACTCCCACACTGAAGGCAGCTGCCAGCCATTCTCCTTTTTGTCAGCACAGTCTGCTTCACGGGAACAAGGGAAATCTCCAAACCTGGGACATAAAAAAGGCATCAAGCAAAGACACAGAAGTCTTTCCATTTGTTTCATTGCAGATAATGGGTGGCAGCTACCACTCTGAGATCAAGTCTTCCACTGCTGAAGACCTCCAGCTGAAACATCACCAGTCATTTACAGCTTGCCATTAAATATATATGGTCATTATAGCTCCTTTCTCTGCTATTTGCAGCCTCAGGACTTTTTGCTTAGGCTGCACCTAAGCTCTTCTTCAGAAGATTTAAAAGTAGAGAAAAAAAACCAAACAATCTTGATCTCCCAGGAGCTGTCTCAGGCTGGGGAGGGAAATCATGCTGGTGTCCCAGCAGGGTAGCACGCTCAAAGAGAATTATCAGAGTAACTCAAGGTACACATATAGCTTCTCATGGTAGTGTTCCAAACCCCAGATACCTATGTCACCCTACATACTACTGGGCACAGCATTCCAATATTTCTTATATTAAGCCCATCTTAAACAGAACTCCAAGTGTTTGATTTACTTGCAGGTAGTCATATGAAAATCTAATGATTAACCAAACCCTTCTCCATTGCAGTTTTTCTTCCCTGTAGCAGTAACACTTGTGTGTCTGTAGCTACTAAAAATGTAATCCCAGAGGCTCTACCAGCCTTTGCTGATAGGCTCAGCCTTGGCCAGAGGCACGTCCGTCTTGGAGCCGACTGTCATTGTCTCCATCGGACATAACAGAAGCTTCTGGCAGCTTCTCAGAGACTCCACTACCAAGACTCTGTCACACAAACTCAGTCTTCCATCCCAAAAGCAAGACTAGATCTACAGGGAAAGGTTACACCTCTGTTACACCTCTGTTACACCCTCTGCTGTGGCAAAAGCTGATGGAGGAGTTTTGGAACCGCTGGTGTTCCACAGACCACAGCCACCTCTGTCCCACACTGCACAGCAGCATGGGGGAGGGTCTCACCAAAGTCTGTCTGTGTTTTTTTTTCTGATCAGAAAAACCACCTCTCCCTACTAACTTTTCATCACCTGAGATACATCCCTGCAGAGATGACCAGAGAGAAATGATGGGAAAAGGAATGATCAAAGAACACTATCATCAAAATTTTTGGCAGCTGTGCTATCATTCCAGATGTAGGCATGGCAGACACTGCTCTGAACACTGACCGGCCCATGTCCTTAACAAGCAGGGATCCTGCACAAAGAAATCAGTGCTGGGAAAAAAAAGACTTCCTCCCTAAAGGTGTCTGACCTCAGGCAGTTCATGTGAGCTTGCCTAACGGAGTAGATATCATCACCCAAATTTTAACTTGGTTAAGTAACTGGCACTCAGCCTACTGCCCTCTGCAGATGAAGCCAACCCCAGGTTATCTGGCCTGTGTGGCTGTTTAACCTGAGGTTATTCCTTGTGCACAGTGGTTGGCACACTCGAATAGAGCTTTGGCATTGTGCTTGCAGAAACAGCTTGTTTCTGTTCACTAGGAGGTAGTGCTGTAGTTTGGTGCTTTCTCTTGCATTTTCAGGTTCCCGTGGCTCCCACACTTCTGCCTTGCTAAAATGTTTGTGCCAGCCAACTCATGGAGAAATTTGGCACTGAAATGGTACTGTGTTGCATTGTTTTCTCACTCTCCAGTTCATGATCCCTCCCAGTCCTCTCAAGTCAGTTACAATAAGGGCTGCCAAGCCTCAAAGACAAAAGCAGCTTTGGGATATTTATCCTACCTTCTTCTTGGACATGTAGTTGATGTAGCAATGATCAAAGTGACAATGATGATAAGCCCAGAAAATGAGAGGATGAAATTCAGAGCTTAGAAACATAAAAACTGCTGTAACTCAGGGCAAGTTTCATGTCCACCATGGGAATCAGTGGTGGGAGATTTCAGGAGCAAGGTTAGACCTGACTACGGCTTTGCAAACTACAAAGTTACTACTGCACTTCCATTTTGCAGAAATCAAGACTCATCCGGATGAAGTTCAGCAGAAACTCCAAACTGAGGCAAGAAACCTGGATAGGTAGTGTTCAGTTTGTTCCTTCTCTGCTAAAAGCATCCATGAATTAAACCAAACTGGCTCTTTAAACTGGTTTTACTTGTGTACTTATGCTCCCAAAAGAGCTAAATGTATTTGGCAGATTGAGACAGGTGTGATGGGCATAGGGCTAGAGATTACCCATGCCCCAGAGCTAAATAAAATTGAGGAAATGTTCTCTGCTGAGGAATATCACCTCTCCATGTGCTGCATCAAGATACAGCAGCATCCTTCCCACTGCTCTTCTTACTCTCTTCCTACTGATAGAAGTGGGCAGGAGAGTAACTCTCCCAGAATAACTTACTCTCCATTCACAGCAGGGTCTTTCCAAGGTGAAGCTATTCAAATTAAACCACAAATCTTTTCATCTAGGGATAACAGTGTGCTGCCTTCCCAAAACTGTTCTCATTTTCTTTTGCCATTTTGACACCATTAGCCTTCCACAAGCACTAGCACACACAGAGATAATTCTGTTAATTTTATTGTGCTTGGAAAGGCACAGAACACCCTAAACTCAGCCAAATACTTGGCTTTGCCTTTTCCCCATCATATAATATCCTTTTGTATACAGCTCTGCATGGCAACTCATTTATATCAAGCTTTACCAGTTAAGGGAGGGGGGAAAGGGGGGCAATCAATAGTTATCTTGCCAAGGGGATCTGCAGTCAGTAAACCTCCGCTTTTCCTGCACACAGAGCCAGCTCCTACTTGCTGCTCCCCAGCCAGGCTGGTGCTGTGAATCCCGTGGCTCCACACCCACAGTTGGGCAGCAGGTACAACCTATGGCTGGACACCCACGAAACACTTCACAGCCAGCCACCGGTTGTGGCTAGGGGCTTGGAAACAAAAAACCTTTGTACCCTTGGGGTTTGGGGGAAACAAGCATCTCCACAGCTGTATGATANAAAAAAAAAAAAAAAAAAAAAAAAGATGCTTTGCATATAAATGGTGAGGAGGTGAGGAGCTGCTTTTTGGGAACTGATTTCTCATGCAGATTTTCATGCAGACATCCCAGGGCTGTTTCCCCAGCTCTCAGCAGCAGCTCGCCAGGGTTGCCCAGGAGCAGCAGACAGGGCAGGTGCAGCATCAGGAGCCCCTGGGCAGTGCTGTAATGCTGCTGAGCGTGTTCCCAGCAGTGGCATGTGAGGGACACATCAATGGGGCTGAGGGTCATCATCCCAAAGAGGGGACACCAGGTCAGACAGGGTCCTTGGGGAGGGCTAGAGGCCACTTGCCACTGCAGCCCTCATCTATGCTCCAGGGAGATCACCCCCAGAGTGAGAGACAGAGGGAGAAAGCAAACATTTGTACCCCAATTAACTGACTAAGATTTTCTAAATTAGTAGATTCCTCTCTACACCCAGTTTTTGCTTCAAGCACAGTGCAGAAAAAAATCGATTTGCTTCTCTCAGTCCAATTCCCTTTTGTCTAATAGGGCTGTTGTAAACGCCAATTTTACTGTCATTTACACTGTGCCCATCTGAGCTATTTTATCAATAGTTAAATAAGAATACTTTAAAGTAATGTGATTTTTTATTTGAATTCCAGTTTATGTTCAGATGCTTTGACACAAATCTAGTAAGGAAGGCTCACTATTTTCATAGAACAAATTAAATTGTATGCTATATAACCACACAAGTAAATTTGTTATATCATTGGAAAAATAAATACTTGTGATTAGATACAGTATCTCATTCTTACCTACACATAATAGCAAGGCTAATGGAAGTATTGTACAAATCACTGAGCTTTAATAGTTAGCAGTCCATAAAAATCAACCTTAAAGACAATAGGCAAGAACAAGCACACACACACAAAAAGGCTAAACTCAGTTATCTGGACCAAGACTTCCTGCTTGCCTGTTTCCGATTCAAAGCAGCTTAGACTCATTTTCACTTAAGCCAGTGCCTCTGGGCAGAGTGGTCAAAGCGTAATTAGTTCTGCAGAAGACATTGGAGGTGGATAAAAAGTGCTGATGGACCCTGCTGGTGGGATGGGTGATGGGGATGGGGATGGACAGTGGTGATGGGCTGCCAGAAACAGGGCAGAGCTAAAGCTGCAGAGCCAGAATCAGTATCTGGACAATCCAATAGCCAAAGCTGCCCATTTGCAGGGAATTTGTGGAGAGCACTGATCTTGGTTCATGTTGTCAGACAATGCTTTCCTTCTGACTGTGGAAGAGAAAATCAGTTCTTTTTAAGCTGATAAACACATCCCAGCTGGGACCCAATTTGTTGTTTGGATATTACAGGCTGAGAGACAGACTGGAGTCCTGGCATGTTTTAAAGAAATTGTGGCTCTCTCATCAGCTAAATTAGTAATAGATAGCACACGCCTGTTATGGAAACCAAAGAGGGATAATGGTAATCATTATTTTAATCATTATTTTCTTCCACCCACCCTCTTTTTTGCCTGCATCTTGTTTCAGATCAACTTGCACTACTTTTTCAATGTTTTCACTATATTTTTCTTTTTCAAACAACCTTTCCTTCCTTTCCCTAATTCCTGCAACCTGAGTTTATACTAACTGGACATGCTAAGAAACAGAGCTGCTGAACGTACATGGACTTTTAACCAAAAATGTGAGATAGTGATACTGAAACCAAACACCACACACAGGCTCTTCTCTTTCTTATAAAACCACAATTATTCACCAAATTAGTGTTTTCTAGCTTCTTGAGGGGTAAGATATATTTTTTTCAAATTGTGCCATCAGTCTAAATAATATTTTCTATATGATAGGATCTGGCTCAAAACCAGCAGGCTGTGCAGATCGAAATAGGGTATTTAACATCAGAGCAATATAGAATATACCACCCTCAACATCCATCTCTGAGTTAAAATGTAGGCACTCAGAGCCAAAGCTGAGGATATTTCGAGGAATTTTTCCCTAATTCCCCTTCTCTTCCCTTTTCACCCTGACAGAATTTACTGTGTTTGGTTTGGTTTCTCATTTTGGCTTTCACTTCCATTGTGTCTCATCCAACAGCTTTTTTCTCCATGTCCAGCAGATGAAATCCCATTCCTCTTTGAAAGGAAAAGCTCTCCAACTGGTCTGTTACTGAGGACCCCCAACTCCTTCTTCCTCGTGCGCAGGGCCAACGTGGCTTCATGACAGCAATTGCTTCATGGCATGCAGGGTCCCAGGCACACCACATGCAAATATTATATTTGCCATGCCTGGTACTTTATTGAATGCTAATTATACCAAGCATAGCTTTTTCGAGCTCTTGAAGCAACAGAAAATTTTTGAGCATAACCAGGCCCACAAGCCATAAAGTATGTGATAAAAGGGCTTAATGGATAAGAAAACAGTCACCATTGTTTGGAGAGATACCAGGTATTTACAGCATGTCTAAGCCCCTCCCTGGTCACCAATTCATTTCAGTTCTCCCTTCTGTGTCACAATCTGTCACATGAAAACACAAGATGCTTTTTAAAGCTTATGTGACCTTTAGAGGTTCAGCCCAAAGCAGTTTTGCTGACATCTGGCACATGAGGGACTTGCCATAAGATGGGATAACAACAACAACTGCACTTCTGCAGGGCCAGCATCTGTCGATCCTAAGGCAGGGAAAGCAGCACAGAAGAGGGAGGCTGACAGGTTGTACCTGAGCTGGCCCTGCAGTGCTGAGCCTAAGTCACACCTCTGCTAAGTCAGAGAGGACAGAGACAGGGCCAAAGGAGGCAGCCTGGTGAGAAGGAGGTTTAGTGAGAACACAAGTCATCATTCATCTCTGGATAAGGAGTGGGGGTCCCTGGAAGCCTGGGATATGAAAGCTAGGATGTCTCTGCGATGAGAAGACACTGTGTGAAGAATCTGGTCTACATTCTCAGAACAAAGTAGCCAAAATGAGAAATCGTTAAAGAGGCCTCAAGCAAAGTGAGAAGAAATTCAGCTTAATGAGCAAGACAGAGAAAATTTGAGCTGTAATGGGAAGAAAATATTCAGGAGGCATTCTTCATGGATTGAATGGAAAGCTTAGACTTTTTCCTAGTCTGCATGAAGTTCAGACATTGGGATGGGCTGGGCTTTCTGCAGTGTGCTCAAAAAGGCAGAAGATTTCTTTTTCTGGCTACCCTTAGAAAACAGCACACTGTCGATGTTTCAAAAAGCTGCTTGTGCTTATCTGTTCCCACACTCCTGCCCTTGAAACATCCCCTCTGCTTCTGGGAGAGGTGATACTTGAAAATTCAGCAATGGGCTGTTATTTAGCACAGAATATAACCAAAGCACTCAGAGCTCCCTAAGTAATGGCTATGATGGCCAGAGCGGACAAACCCTGCTGCAGCAGCCTGTGAGCTGGGAAGGTTCTCTGCTCCACACAAGGAGATGTGGGGAACAGCTGAATCCCCCACTCAGGACAGAGGATTTCCCTTCCCTGGCTGCTCTATCAGTGGAAGAGACGTGATGCTGCTCCAGCAGGATGGTGCAGCAGTGGGACTCCATATTTCAAACAGTAGGGGTTAAGTAAAGTGACCAATTTCCTTGGGCTAATTGAGCATGCAATCTGCCTGCTTGTAAAGCCTGGATTTGGCCAGGAAGATTTATTACTATTAGCAATGATGAATGTCCAAGAGCAGTAAGGGCAGACCTGAGATGCAGATCATTAACTTTAAGTGGGATGATGTTGAAAAACCATTTATATTATTGGTTACTTTGTTCTGAGTTAACTGTGAATTTAGTCCTAGTTCTGTAATAATATGCTCAGGGAGAGTCCAGTGAATCTTGTTCTCTGTGGCAGATACTAAACCTGCAGGGTTTTGTCTATATCCTGATGAGTAAGCAGTTCTAGCTGATCCTGAGAGGCTATGAAATGATAGAAGACTGCTCTGTGTGAGAGTTTGAAGTTCAGCCTCCATCTGTCTCTGAGGCTGAAATGGAAGACCGGCACGCCTTTGTCATTGGATTTCAGAATAACCTCTCTTTATTATCTTCATCATCCTCAGAAAGTCAGCACTAGTTCAGAGCTTTGTCTGTGCTACTGAATGGCCATGTCCATCACAGGGGTATGGATGCACCCCTGCCTTCTCTTATATCTGCTTTAAAATTAGTTGCTCAGTTTGTATAGGCTGGAAATTGCAATGTGATACTGTGTACAGTGAAAAGTGCTGGATGCTTTACTGTCTAATGTAATATCTGTCACCCTCCACATTCATTTTTTGCAAATTCTCTCCATTTCCTTGGGAGAATATCCATTAGTGTATGCAGCTGCAGAGCCCCAGAATAAACCCACCTTCTTTGCCTTCTTTCTTCCCCAGCAATACTTGTGCTTTATGTCGTATTTGTACAAAACACACTCTCTCTGTTTCTAGAGCCCAGTGGTCCTCTAGAAAGTGTTTGATGCTGAGAGATTGTTTTGTTATAAATCACTCCCAAAGATCGCTGCAGCCTGCAAAAAATACTTTTGTGTTGCTGCCTTTACAGTTGTATGTAGACTGAAAATGATTGTGCTTCTGTGTTTCCACAATAAATACTGTCTTTCATGCTACTAGTGCAGCAGCATTGACTGCTCCAGACAACATCGTGTGCATTGTGACTCTGCCATCACACAGCCAAGCACAAACCTTTCTTGATCTACATATCACTCTTTAGCCTCTATGGGCCCTGGGCCATGGGCAATCAATTGCAATGCTGTGTGCAAGGAGTCCACTACCCAGAGTAACCAACCTGGAAGGTGAAAACTAATGAATTTGCCTCTGAGGTTTAATTGTAAGAAAAGTAATTAATCTTGCTCGTTTTCACTCATCATCAAGCAACCTTTTGCTGATGAAGAACAAAACTGCTGAGCATTCCAATTCACTCTCCAAGTCAGCCCCTCCCTGTTGGACGTGTGGGTAATTGGCACATCGTTGCTATCCTATTTTCTACATATTCCCCAAGAGGCATCCGAGAAAGGAAGGTGTCAATGTCAGTGAGAGAAGGGGGTTTTGCAACTCAGACTTTTGTTCCCTTTCCCAGAGAAGTTCCAAGTTTGCTTAGTGCCCCAATTTTGTTCAGAAGGGAAGGAGGAATGTGCAAAACAGCTGTCAGAAGGTTCCACAGCAGTTGTACATGAGATGCCCACACAGCCCTGCCACTGAGCCAGTATGAGGCAAGCACGAATCCAGCTCATATCCATCCATGTTTCAGCCTCTGATGGTGCAAGAGATGGAGATCCACAACACTGGTTGTAATCTCAATGCCCTTGAGGCATCTGGCCTATCTGGAGGCATTTTAGTTTGAGACCAATTGCTCTCTTGAGCTGTCTGTTATATGAGGAGCACACACTGGCTAGCAGAGAAGTAGCCACTGCTCAAGATGCCCTGTGCAAACTCATCAGCGAGTTTGACAGACCCTGACAGACTCTCAGAGAAGCGCTGAGGAGCTGCCAGGGAGCTGTGAGTGAGAGCAGGACTGGCAGAGTCAGCAGGGTGGCAGGGCATCGGCGTCAAAGGGGCAGCAGGATCAGAGACACGCAGGGAGCTGTGTAGCTGAGTAAAGGCAGTCCTGCATAGTCTGGAGGAAAACCAGTGGCACTCTCAGCATTCAGGCTGGGAGTGTTGCCCAGGTTTCTGATGGGAGCCATACACTGAGATCTGATTTTTACACTTTATTCGCCTTTCAAGGACCAGAATTTATTCCCTTAAATTCTGATTGCTGTGATTCTTTAGGCTTGCTGCATAGGGGCAAGCAATTCATTTTTGGGAACATGTATGAGTGGTAAATATATGTGATTTTTGTCACTCCTATGAGCAAAAAAAGCTGATGAAACACAAGCATTAACATAAAGGGCAAAGAGAAGGATGAGAAAATAGTTAAAGGAATCCATGGGTCAAACAAGAGACACTCAGATAGCTACATTTGTTCTGCTCATCATAAATACTTTCTCATACAAAGTACTTTACTACTAAAAGGAGCACAAAGGCTGAATCCTTATACTTAGATCTTGAAATCATTTCTGCAAATGCAGAAGTTCCAGGAAAATGTAAAAATGTTCATGTTGTAGACAAATTAAAACATACATTTAATTACCCAGTTTGATTTACATCTGTATATGATAACAAAATGCAGAGAAGATACTTTATTAAACATACATGAAAATATTAAAACTGATCAATGGGGCTTGAATTCAAATGTCAAAACACTATCAAAAGAACCCTCTACCTCAGTATCATGTGAAATGAGAAGGATTTGATGGAAAGACAAGCCTTTTGCACCTCTGTTGCTGATTTGGAGTGAGAAGCAATTCCATTCACTGCAAATGAATGGACCAAATCAAGAACATTGAGTTTAGATTTCTTGCTTGTCTCAAAAGCTTAAAGTGGAAGAAGCATTCTGCTCCCAAAAGGAGTTGTAAAAGACCTGTTTTGTCCATGGAGATTTTCATATCCTAGCAGACTCAAAAAAGGAAAAAATAATTTCCAAAAGTTGTGTCAGCCATACACTGCAGACAGGAAGGGGTATGAGCCAAAGGCACAGCAGAGGTCCACAACAGCTGGGGCACAAACAGGTGGCAGCCTAGGTTGCTGTACTGCAACCTTGGAGCTCCCATCTGCAGGCAGGGCAGAGGGAAAAAGTGCAGTAGAAGCAGAAAATTAGCTGTGGCCCAAGCCATAGTATGTGTTGGCAATGAAACAATGTTTTAGCTGTTTAACCTGAGCTACCTTTTTTTCTTTTAAAATATCAAAGGTGTATTTTAGAATAACTGTAATCAACAAAATCTAAGGCAAAGTACAGCTGTAAACGCTCCTTGCACCATCTCTTGCAATTTTGGGGGGAATTAGATGAAACTCAGCTTAAGCAAAATCAGTTCAACCTTTTTGAGAAAACAAGACTTGAGATGAACTGAACTAAATGGCACACCAGTGCCACATCATGTGGCGCACTTGGCAGCGGTGTCGGTGCCGTGCCAGGCCAGCTGCAAAAATGAACCGCCTTTGGAGCTTCAAATCTTGTTATGTAGTGCCATCTTGAGGCCTTGGGAAATGAAGAGCAGCTTTTCTGAGTACAGATAGTTTTTATCTTATTGTAGTTGGAACAGTCCATTCTTCAAGGTGTGTGATCATGTACCTTCAGCTATGTTTGTGAACAGAAGATAGGGATGGACTCCCCTGGCTGGAGCACCACTGGCTCTTTCCCCGCTGCCTGGTGGCATCAGCCCTTTGAAACACCTTTCCCAGAAACAGTTCACCTATCCAGCATTTAAAACCCCCAGCAACAGACATCACGCTGGCACTGCAGATGAGATAGAGGACCACAGCACATGGCTGCTCCTCCTCTCTAATAAGGCACAAACCCATAGCTGGTCCTCTGCCCTGTGGTGCCAACTCCTGTCCTTCCTGAGAGGTGGCAAAGCAGAGAGCTGGTGCCATGTGTACAAACCCCTGCCTTGTCCCCAGCTACTCTAGACATGGTGGTTTGATAGCTTAGGTGCCTGGTGGCCATGCCTGTGCCACCTCCAGCAGCAGTGGGGGCAGTGGCTCAGGACTAGGGTTTTCTATGGGGATATTGTGTCATGACAGAGCAGCAGACACCCTGTGCCTGATTCTGGGCTGCAATGGCTGGCCAAGGGGCCAGAGAGGGCAGGCAGCAGGACAGAAGTCACAGGCTGGAGTAAAAACAAGGCAGCAGAGGAAAGTTTAGAGGAATAACCTGATGGATCACATGGGGAGGGCATAGTAGGGACACCAGAAAGCTGGGGTGCATTGAGGGGCAGCATGGCCTGGCCATGGCACCTCACCTGCCATACTGTGCCTGCAAAGGGAAGAGGTGGTTGGGTCTTGTGGTGACACTGGGAGCTGAGAAAGGGCAGCAGCAGCCCCAGCAGTGGAGCGCACAGGTAGAGAGTGCCCATGGAGGGATACAGCCCTGTGGAGCTGGAAGTAGCAGGTGCCCCACAGCACCAGTATGTTTGCAAGGACATGCCTGGTCCTTTGATACCATCTCCCATGGCATATTCCTGGAAGAACTATCAGCCCATGATGTGGACAGGTGCACTCTTCACTGGGTTAAGAACTGGCTGGATAGGCGGGCCCAGAGAGTGACGGTGAATGATGCTGCATTGAGTTGGGATCCAGTCACTAGTGGTGTCCCCCAAGGATAGCATAGGGCCCACTTCGATTCAATATCTTTATTGATGATCTGGGTGAGGGGTTGAGTCTACCATTAGCAAATTGGCAGACAACAGCAAGTTGGGTTGAGTGCTGGAGGACAGGAAGGCTGTGCAGAGTAATCTGGGCAGGCTGGATCAATGGTGAGACAAGTGGCATGAGGTCCAACAAGACCAAACACCAGGTCCTGGCACCTGGGTCACGACAACCCCATGCAGCTCCACATGCTGTGGCAGAACAGCTGGAAAGCAGCTCAGCAGAAAAGGAACTGGGGTGCTGGTCGACAGCTGTCGAACATGAGCCAGAGTGTGCCCAGGTGGCCCAGGAGGCCAACTGCATCCTGACCCTTATCCTGAATAGTGTGGCCAGCAGCATCAGGGCAGTGACTGTCCCCCTACACTTGGTACTGATAAGGCCACTCCTTGAATGCTGTGTCCAGTCCTGGGCCCTTCTATTCAGGAAAAGCTTTGAGGTACTGGAATGTGTCCAGAGAAGGGAAATGGAGCTGGTAGAGCCCTCTGAGGAGTGGCTGAGGGAGCTGGGGTCTAGCCTCGAGAAAAGGAGTCTTGGGAGGACCTTCTCTCTCTGAACCACAGCCTGGAAGGAGGGTACAGCCGGATGAGGATAGGTTTCTTTCCCAGGCAACCAGCAACAGGACAAGAGGACGCAGTCTTAATCAGAGCCTGGTGAGGTTGAGGTTGGATATCAGGGAGTAGATCTTCAGAGAGCGATTAAATATCGGAATGGACTGCCCAGGAAGGCGGTCGAGCCACCGTCTCTGGAGGTGTTTAAGGAACCTAAACATGTAGCGCTATGATCTAGTTGACATAGTGGTGTTCAGTCACAGGTGAGACTCGGAGATCTCACTGGTCTCTTCCAGCCTAATCGATTTTCTCACTGCGGTGAACGGCGCCGACCGCCTGAGGGGAGCGAGGCGCGCGCCCGGACCCGCGCCTCCGGCTGCTCTCAGCCGCTTCCGCGAGCGCTCGCGAGTTTCCGGCCGCCTCGGCCGCGCGCACGGCGGGGGCGGGGGGAGCGGGGCGGGTGAGTGCGCGCCCCCTCCCACCCCCCACCCCCCCCAGCCCCGCTC